>VDFB02019721.1:315437-330240 GCA_007258455.2 Sequoia sempervirens
CAGTTGTATTGTTTAGTGTTTCTCATTATTTGATTATGTTATGATGTCACATGGTTGTTTGTGATGATGTTATTGATAATTGCATATGTTTTCTTTTTACCTTGCAACTTCTAGGAGTAAGTCAAAACTTAGGGGGGGAGGATGTAGTACCTCTTCAGGTTCGACCCTTTTACAATGTTTGATAAGTTTTATTTTGAGTTGTTTGAATTAAATTGGCATTATAAGGTTGTTGATTTAAATTTTGAATCAAATAAATAAATTAAATAAATCAAGTTTGAAAATGGATACTTTAATAATTAATTTATTAAAGTAAATTGTTATGCGATAATGTATTTTATAATTAAAATGTAAAAATAATTATTGTTTAATGATTGAATTTAATTAATAAATTTAAAAGTGAGAAGATATTAAAGAAAATAAAATATTAATTAAAATTGGTATTTAATTTCGAATGAGGATAAATGTTAAAGAGAAGGAAAAGAGAAGTAAAAGATAGAAAGATTTTTCATGCAGAGCATGCATAACTTTGAATAGAGTTTTGTTTGGAAACATGTTTTTATGAGTCTTTTGTTTGTCTTTTTATTTTTAATTTTTTTTTGAAGATCTAGGACAAAAGAAGCATCAATCATCTGGAGGCTTAATTATGAAGATTATCTAGCTTTAGAGTCTCATAATCTTTTTTTTTCCCCATAATTCATGCATATCCCACAATCTTACATTTCATGAGACCACATTTAATCAAATGAATATTGCCATATGTTCGGATGTGTAGTCTCACAACCTTCTCTTCTTATATGTTGATTGGTATCTTTCTCGATGGGAGCTTTTGGGTTTCTGAATTTCAGGAAAGATCCTTGAGTCATGGTATGAGGAGAGTGTTTCATTTAGCAGTGTAGACATGTTCGACAAAATTAAAGAATTGCTTCACACAAAAAGGTGATAATGGAATTGAAAACACAAATAGTCTGTGAAGCAGCTGTGATTGATTCCAAAAATATCTAGGAAGAAAGCTTAATCCTTTAGTGGCATAGATCTATAAAATTCCCTCCAAGTTCTCCCTCTAAACTTAACTACATAATCTACATGAAACATAGATTTTGGCACCTAAATCCTTCCTTGCTCTTTTAGGGATTTTCACCTAAAAGGGGAAAGATGGGCCAAAATGCACATATGTTTCACTCAAGATTAATGTAAGGATGGATGGGATATTTATGTGAAGTGTGTGTGTGGATTTGTTTGAATGCTTACAAATGCAAATAAATGAATGTAAACTAATCTAATGCAAGATGATGGAAAACACATTGTTGATTGTAAATATGAACTATAAACCTAAACAAATGAAAATAGAGATTGATGAAATTGAAAAGAGTGTACCTAGAGGCAGATTACTATTTTTGGAAGGTTTTGGAATGTTCTAGAAGTCACTGTTAATGGCCACTAGGATTGATTCACCATGCATGGTGAATCAGTCCTACTTCTGAATAAAAGTCCTAAAAATAAGTTTTTGATTGTCGGCAGTTGAATTCTGACAAAACCACTATTCAGGTCTATAGATGGGACTTATTTTCCATGGGTGGTGAGTCAATTCACCTACAAGAATCAAAAAATTTAGGAGTTGATTCTATGGAGCTAGATCTGCACTTTTGCATCCTACAAGTGTCTACTTTTGAAACTTCCAGATTTGGGTCTGAAAGTGACTTTTTGTTGATATTTTGACTTGAATGATGAAGGTATGAATTGAATTACTTTGAAAATTTATCTTCAATGATTTCCAAGCTTTCATAGGACCTAAATCTACAAACACACAAGAAGAGAAGAAGAAATGTTGATTGTTAGGGCATGGGGGTTTGCCTTGGTCAAACCCCTTTTAGGTAATTAAACCAAAATGATGAAAGAATGGAATGAGGAATGCAATAATGGAATTGATTACCTTTCCATGATGATTATATCTTAAAATTTTGATGCCCTATCGTGCAAACCCCAAAGGACAACAAAAACAAAAAATTATTGCATTATATTTTTTTTGAAACTAGAACAATACATAAGTTGAAAATGAACATATATTACATATAAGGAAATTATACAATAAAATGACCATTACATCCTTTGGGGTACATGAGATGGCATCATGAAATCCTAAAACTAATACCATATGATAACAAACGAATCAAGATTACATAAAGATAAAATACAACCATCCATGATCAAAGGAGATGAAAAGGATACACACATCATTGTATTAGATTTAAATTCATAGTTAAATATTACAATTATGGAGCATATTTCCATAGATACAACACATTAAGGATACAATAGTACATTACATAATGCTTCCCTTATATCAACGGAAAGAGTACATCAAGTGCAAGAATGATACATCAATAAAGAATAAGGTACAAAACAAGGAACAATCTTTGACCAAGAGAAGCTCTGGAACTTTGTATCTACTTCTGCATCGCGAACACAACCTGGGAACCCAATGCAATGTATAGCATGTTCCACCTAACTACATGGATCCGAAGACCCACCCTCTATGCTAGGAGATGACAAGAAAGAACCACACCCAAATCCGTCAAGTGAACAATGGAAAATAGGACTCCACGGCACGAGCAACAACACAAGACTACATCTCACATCATCAACACATAAATATGACAAAACAATGGAAATTCCAACAAAACCAAATGCCAATAGGGTATCAGCACAAAGCTATGTCACACTTTTCGCCAACTTATCAACATAAGTGAATTTAAGTATTTTTTACTAAAAATTAATTTTGTTCAAACATATGATTAAATTGTAAGATTCATTCTAGCTAAGTTATATACACCCACAAATTTTCCAACTAAAATTGCTAGCTAAATACATATTTAGCACCACTTTGAGTCCAATTTACCAAAAAAATAAAATTATTTGAAAAACTTAATGTTTCAACACTTCTACTCATGTAAAAATAATTATTCTAAAATGTAAAAATACCCTTTTGTAGATCCATAAGTTTAGTTTTCAAAAATGTATATATTTTAATAGTTTAATTAGTATTTATATTTTCCTTTTTATTTTTACTAAATGTAGGTTATTAGCACAAAACATTAGGGTTATTAATATGTCAAGGAAAAATAGTAAAACTTATTAAAAAACGCAAAAAAAAAATGATGCCCTATATACAAGAATCTATATCAAGATGGTATAATTTTTTTCTATTTTAGAGAAATACTTAATATGAAAGTTGGTGTTGATTGGAAACAACTAAGTTTTAATATGCACACATTTTAATATTTATTTAAAACTACATATTTATCAAAATTGGAAAAATTAATATCCATGCCCTAAAGCTTGAAGTTATAAATACAAACAAAAAAATTGAAGAAAAATTTAACAAATGCGGCGTAAAAAGTGGATTTTATTATTCCCGGGCGTAATCCCATTTTTGAAGTATTTAATTCCCAATGAAGTTCACGTAGTACATTCGGAGTGTCTGTTCAAAGTCTAGTCTTTCGAGTTCTTTTCTCTGCGTTCTGGAATGATTTGCGCATAGCGATTTCGATGGCTGGCAACGGCTTCGGCAAATCGCCCATATATCGTACTTTGATCTGAAATCAAAGCCTTCAAAAGCTGGAATAGCGCCGGGTCGCCTTGGTGGCGCGTAGCATTAACCTGGGGCGAATTTTCGGCCCCGGAAGCCAGGGATCTGCCCACGAATGAACTGGCGCAGAAAGCCAAACGGGCCCGGCGAGAAACCCGAAGCCTTCCCGGTACCAGGGAAAACGCAAGAATGAACCCAATGGTTAGTCGAGGCCCAGGAACCTCGACCGGAAACAACGGTTCAAAATGAAAGCCGTAGTGGCTTTGCAGCGGCGAAATGATTTGCATGGAACTGGAGGTTCGCAAACGGATCAACAATTCAAACAACACTCCCAGAGGCAACCAAATAAGGGAAAATAAATGAGTACTGTGGGAGAGTGTCATCACATGACCTTACATGGATTATCTAGAAAACCTATCACAAGGTGCGGCCTCCATCTATGGTTATCCTGACTACCTATCTCAAGGCCCTGCTCCATAGGGTGACTCATGTGGAACCACTTACCTTCCATGAGGACAAGGAAATGATCTTACCGACCAGGTCTTCTCATCCCATCCTTAGCCTATGAAAGCACTAACGGTATGGGTGAGGAACATAATTAATCTTGTTTAATTTTTAACTACCCAAACCCACTAGTTCATTAATTACATTATCACTTGTTTAGGAAATTCTTCCATGGGTTACCCTAACATCCCCTTTGTGTGTCAGCCCCTATGAAGAGCCACCCTCCCCAACAGTTTTGAAACAAGACTCACAACAACAAGGGGTGTACCAAACATAAAAGCCACAAAATGAAAGCATGTGTGAAGTATGAACCATCTCGCTCATAGTCATAACCAAAGGAAAAGAAAAACATAGAACAATGTACACCCACAAGAGCTCAAACTAGGAATACAATCAATGAATCACAAAATTCCAACCATGAGAAATCAATATAAATCCAATTCACTATTGCCTCTACAAGCCTAAAATGACAAAAATCCACAAAGTCCTTCTTCAAAGGTAATTGAAACATATCAGGTTCCCAACCATCTCAAAATATGACTACAAGAAAGACAATGCATAAAGTCTCCTCAATCAGAATTAGCACAAAAGAAAGACTCACATCATGGAACTCCATAATGACTATGTAAAATCTAACTATAGAATAAAAGTAATAATCATGGCAACAATAATAGTCAATCGAGCACATCTCAACTTGAAAACCAATCCAATAATTCAACATGAACAACTAACCAAAATCTTCACACTTTTGCTAATCAATTACTTATACAATGAGAGAACTTATTCAAGCATTACAACCAAATAACAAGGCACCAACAATTAATGAAACATGATCATAAGTACATTCATGACCCATAATATATTGAAAGAAAACTGTGTAACTAACATATTCAACAAGCTCATTAACCATAAGGGAAATACTCCTTTTATTACAAAATTATTTTCACATATTTCCAATATTACCATTTACTATAAGCTATCCAATCATTGTCTAATACAATAGTTTTAATCTCTTCAAGAACATTCTCTTAACTCTCTAACCCTAATACAACCTACATCTTCATATACATATATAGATAGTCAACCCATTAAACTAGACCAACATAACCTTATACTATGATTAGAAAATCATTATAATAGAATACATTTTGCTTAATCATGCCCTAGGTATAATTAAATCAATTCCCCTTAACCTATTTACATCAATAACTTGTAAATATTTAGCAATCACATAAATATTAATAACACACAAATGCATACATATAATTATTTTTATATAAATTTCTTTTACTTATTTTTTCCCAATTACTTACTTGAATAAAAGAGTTATTTTATTAAGTAACCTCCTTATCTTTTCTAAAAGTATTATCTCTTAAATCTTTAACCCTAAAACTACTTTCCAATAAATAAATCCAGTATATGAATACATCTATCTTGAATTAGATTATTTGAAGAATACTAATCTTCGCGATACAATACTATATTTACATAACGCCATGTGTAATAAATAAAAGTACTCTATAGAAATTAATGCTATTAGATGTAAAAAAATTAGTAAATAACGAGATTTCCAAATTCCCATTCAACATCATTTAAACATAAATTCTATATTTTCTTTTAAACTTAAATTAATTAACTAATTCTCTTAAAAGATAATTACTAAAATATTTAATATTATATAAAGGACTATATTTACTCATATTTTCAAAAAATATTAATTTTAATCTACAAAATACCTTTTTCATAATAATACAATTAAAGATTACTTATAAATTTAAAATTATATTCTATAACCTTTAATTCACTCAACTTAATTAAATCTTTTAATCATCGATATTTACTTATTTGATTCCTAAATTCACTAACAAGGTAAAATGAAATCCTATTAAAATTACAACTTATTATAATACAATAATGATATTCCAATAAAGGATAATTGTATTTCTAACTTGATTACAATTTTAACCCTAAACTAACCCCCTTACAATAAAGTGTTTCATCAATATAAGAACATGCAATTTAAATCATTGATTCTAGTATTAGATTTAATTATAGGAAAATTCATTAATGATGTACATTCTCTCCCTTTCTAATTTATCTTATGTAATCTTTTACTAAATGTATTTACATTACAATACATGTACACATATTCACATAATTCCACAAGGCTTTAGATTGAGTTAT
Organism: Sequoia sempervirens; assembly: GCA_007258455.2. Lineage (NCBI taxonomy): Eukaryota > Viridiplantae > Streptophyta > Pinopsida > Cupressales > Cupressaceae > Sequoia > Sequoia sempervirens. The sequence continues at coordinate 321,712 of VDFB02019721.1, forward strand.
AGATGATTATGAGATTGCTTTAATTTATATTTTATTTTATTTTCTTTTTATTTTATGGCTATTTGTATCTGTCATATAATGTTTGCAACCTAAACATGTAATCTCCTCATATAAAGGAAAAAGTTTCTAACACAATTACTTTCTTATCTATTGTTCTCTTCAAAAAAGGGGGTCAAATTTATATTTTGTATGGTCTAGATGAAGAATGTTCTATCCTTGGATGGAAAAGACATAGCCTAGGTAGATTGAAGAGTCAACCATGATCATTGTTGAAATGCCTATCTTGCAAATATTAGATCGCTTTGAAAATCCATCTTAGCTTACCCAGATCATGTGGTGGTTGAGCTAAGATTTTGGAAGTTCAAAAAAAGCAATAGAAGACATTCATATAAGTATTAATGTGAGAAACTAGTGTGTTGGTCGACTTGCAAATAGAACGCATAAGCACCGGGACATGGCAAAATGAACAAGATAATACGCAACATTAGGATTTTAGATCGATGGTCATGAAAGTAAATCAAATTGGGAAAGATATGAGCATCAATCTTCAAGTATCTATTATATTCTTCAAGAGATTGCATCAAATCCTTTATGTGATTCAGTTTTAAGGTACAAAAATAATCTCAGGAGAATGTGTAAAATATTAAACAAGGGAGCTCTCAAATTCTTTAATTAGAAATGATCCACTCTAAAACACATACGTACATGCAAGTTTCTCTTGATTTCTAAGAGCACACCATCATGTACGTTTCACGAATGAAGGTTGTGTATGATTCACACATTTGTAATTCCTTATTGCGTTACATATATAGTTGATCATTAAGTGTGCATGGTTGACCTTCATGCCCGTATTGGCTATCTTGGAGACAACCTAAAGCCTCACTACTCACTAACTCATTTGACTGCAAATTATGATAAAACTTTCTGATGAAAGATGTATAATTAGATGTATCATCGAGTACCTGTGCATTTAATGTGAAATTTTTAATTTTTTTAAAAATTTATGCCTAATGTTCATCGAAATTGTGACCCTCCATGATTTTTGTCGCTATTTAGACATACACTTAAAGTCAACCATCCCCTTCCATCAATTTGTGGGACAACATATGGTTAGCCCCTTAATTTGTGGGCTGATGGGTATATGGCTAGCGTTCGTCGAGGTTTTGATGAATGTTTTTTAATAAATAAAAGTGGGTTTGACAATTTATCTATACTTGCGATAGTGTTTTGCTATACTTGCAAATTTGGTATACTTGTGACAATTTGTGGAGGTTATAGGCCGAATGTTTTTGGTGAAAAATATCATAATTATTAGATTTTGTTACCTATCTATGATTAAAAATTATTGGAGTGTGAGTTTGATATATTTCTAAGATCTAAATATTCAAGCTTGGTAAAGAAAAATCATGTCACATAATATTAGTGCAGAAAAAAATGAAGAGACACTTGCTAGATTGTTGGCTAGATTGAAAAGAAAGGGTGATGGGAAATGTTATTGTCCTTGCAATAATTGCAAGGGCTTAAAGATGAGAAGACTTTTAATCACAACAGTTGAGAAACATTGTAGGTGGCATGGTCATGTTGAAGGGGGTATGATTATCGTCCATTGGTAAGTTGTTCATTATATGTATTTATATTGATTGAATTTGTAAATGTTTATATCGTTTTAACATTTTCTATATATATAAAAAATCACTTGATCATGATCATGGTTTATTTGTGTTGATCATTATTATAAAGGTGGGGCACCCTAGGGAACATGATATGGATTATCATGGCCTAGAGAATGTAGTTTTGCAAGTGGAGGAACATGGAGTTGTGAATATCAAAGATGAAGTTAATGATCCTATGGAAGAAGATGATCATGCGCCAAAAAACACAGCTGAAGATGATGGTACAAATACAGATCCATGACACTTTTAGTGGCGCAATTGATTATGATGATTGAGATGACTTTGATGATGTTCCTGATTTACTTGTACTTGAGAAGGCATACTAGCCCCTTTATGAAGGCTCCCATACAACTCTTTTTTTTATTGTTGCTAGTGAACTTGAAGGTTGTGAATGGTTTATCCAACATAGAAATCTCACAGATGTTAAGGTATGTCATATATGTCATCTTTCTTCATCTATTTTTGTTGTTAGTTCATCACTAGAAAATAAAGGATGAAATATGTATCATTATTATTCTTTATATTAACAAATTATTATTTTTTTGTAGATTGATAGGTGAATTTTTGTTACCACCATCAAATATTTTACCTCGCTCATATCGATATTTATCTTCCATTATGAAAGATATTAGAATAGAGTATCAAGCAATAGATGCATGTCCCAATGATCATATTAAATATCATAAACAACATGAATTTACAACAAAATTCCTAAAATCTCATATAAGTAGATATTGAATAGATCAACTAACAAAAAGGTGTCTCACAAGGTTCTTCGTTATATTCCCATTATTCTACTTATGCAATGATTATTTAGGTGCGAAAGCTTAGCACAATTTATGGATTTCCATGCACATAATAGAAGTGGAGATGACATTCTTCGAATGCCTATGGATGGGTCTAAATTTAGGGATATGGAGGATAAATGGTCACAATTTAAAGAAGAACCTTGTAATCTAAGGCTTTCATTGACAACAGACGGTGTCATTCCATTTGGAGAGCTGAGATCTATTTACTCGTTGTGGCCTATTTTTGTTATCAACAATAACATTCCTCCATGGATGTCAATAAAGAGGGAGCACATAATGTTGGCAATGATTATTCCAGGTATTTGTTTACATCAATTTTCTTTAACGTAGTAGCATTTCGTTTGTCTTATTTGTTGTGTAATGACATATTTTTTTCATTTAATAGTCATGTACATTAATTTATATATATTGTAGTAAAATGGTTATAATAATTATGTAATGTTTATGTTCATTCAACTCGGTAGGTACCAAGTTAAAGATATGAATGTATATATCGAGCCTCTTATCAATGAGTTACTAAATTTATGGAATGGAATCACTATGTATGACATCTCTAGACCAATAGAACAAAGAAAATTTCAATTTCATACAATGCTTGTATGGACAATTCATGATGCCCCAGGGCTAACACTTTTTTGCGGTATGTTATAATGTTTGACTACACTTTAACGATATTTAATTTTATGAAGTAGATATCACGCATGTTTTTTAAATAATCTATTCATTATATATAATTATAAAAATTGACATATTTAATCCAATTATATATCATCTTGCAGGTCTTCAAACAAAGGGAAAATTTGCATGTCCAATTTGTGGTCCAAAGATGAAATCTCATCGCTCAACAAGTTTAGGAAAGTAGGTGTTTGATGAGTATAGGCACTTCCTCCATAGAAATCATAAGTATCAAACTACAAAAAAACATCTTTTCAATGGGAAAGAGGAGACTACATCAAACCACAAAGAATGATCACTTCATGGAAGTTGGAATATAATAGAATTAATCGTCAAGGTTATACATTAGATCAAATTATTTATTTATTATATATGATATGTTTGAATTTATATTTTTATATTGTGTTGTGTTTACTCATGTTGTAATTGACAATGATTGTCGTTGTTAATTTGTTTAACTTATATGCTTCATGAAGGTCGTCAAGGCATTAATGGTCAGCTTCCACAGGGACTGAAAAGTTATCCCAGATAATTTAGTAGGTTTCCCTACTATGAGCAACTATAAATCGTGCATTGTTTGATGCAATGCATATCAGAAAGAATATAACAGAAACGTTATGGAAAATATTGGATGGAAGGCACTTGAAATTTTTGAAGGCTTTGGTTAGACAAAGAGCACATCCTAAGGGTTCTATGGTGGAGGGATATATGGCATGTACCAAACCATGGTGTACACATCAATACTTCCTAAGTTTGTATAAAGATCCATGTAGATCACATTTGAGATTTCAAATTCATTAACAAATTTGAAGGGGAGTACCTAATGGGGAAAGGTAGATTGAGGAAAGTGCGAGGTAATTATAAGATGGTCATGGAGAATAATTAGAATACATCTTGCATTGCCTTCAACTGCTTGAAAAGAAACAACAAAGAACTAGTCCAAATGAAAGAATCTTCCACACACAAATAACTTGTATAAATAGGCAAGGGTGTAATTATCAGATTCTTCTTTAATAATCCAAAATAATAATTCCAAGTTGATATGAATAATCAAGAGCATTTTAATCTTTACTTGAAATACCCAACTAAATATGCCACACAGATACAAAAAATGTGCACTGATAAATTGAAAACATGCTTGATATATCAATTTAAACAACAAAGAAATATCAAATATGGAGACAAATTGATAATATCTTCAATTAACTTAACAAACAATTGATACCAACATAGAGCTACCAAATCAGATATTTTTCATTAACTCCTTCAAAATTTACACATGCATCTTGGTCCTTTTTGTTGTAAACATTGTATCAATCTCTATTCTCCCACTTCTTCTATCTACTATCTTCTAATCTAATCCCCTCCTTATGGTCTTGGTCTCTCTTATCTATATGAGAGGCAACAAGCTTTAGACCAAAGGATGTGGCTTTTGATAACAAAACTTAACTAAAAAGATCAAATGTATTTAGAGATAACTAACATATGCAAATATGTTAATCTTTGAGTAAGAAGCCCGTCATCATCTAAGACCTATGCAATGATCTTACTTTATGATATGATATATTTTCCTTCTGATGACACCGATCAATCTTCATCCAAGCCTAGATATTTTTCCTACCATTTGATTATTGTTACATCATTTAGCCACTTGAATTCCTATGTAGTAGTGAAATTTATAAGGTGACTCTTCCATCTACTATCAAGTGGGTTTCTAGCATCTACAACAAACTTTGTGTAACCATTATCCAACATTATAATCCCATCAAGCAGAGTGTGAAACTTTTCTAGATTGATATCACCATCACTCGGAATACATGTCAAGCATTGACGAACCATTTGATCAAACTCATTCTTCCATTCATCCACATCCTTGAATTTTCCATCATCTTTGATGATCAAAGGATTGAAACTATTCTTTATTGAATCAAATGAATTCCTTCTATTCTCCACCTTCTTCATGTCGATCAAATACTTATGCTCATCAATAACTTCCTTCACCATCTCTTGAGTAGGATTTAATCTCAGAGGTGCATCAGGATCCCTCTATGTTGCTTTGCATAAAGTATTTAAAATGTGGTAAGTGGGCTGCCATATTTTATATAATTCCTCTAGGATTTGGGAATTGGTATTTATTTGTTCTAGGGCTTCCACCAAATGAATAAAACCCTCATGGACTCTACTTATCTTCTCTTTTAAAACTCCAACTCTATGCTTCAATATTTCTTTTAAGGTATCCAAGATGTGTTGCCTGACATCATCATATTATGTTTCTTCAAATTTTCAATCTCCTCTTTCAACTATTGGATTTGTGGATCTTCAAATGGAGTAGGTGGATGATAGACAACCATTTCATCCCATTTTATGTTTGTGGCTTGTTGTAATTGTTGCTTTAATATGACACCTTCAATGAATAACTTATTTATTTTTTCATTTGATAACTTGAGTCTCTTTTCATACTTTGTTATCTTCTTCTCCATGTTTTCTACTACATCCTTTGTAAACATGGAAAAGTGCATAGTTACAATTTTTCATTTTGTTGAAGTAGTTTCCTTCATTGTCCTAACCATTGCAAACCATCTTATTTCCTATACTACATCCAGAAGCCTTGGCTTCCTTGTGTTCTTCTATTTTTTCCACAGGGAAAGGGTCTAGGTGGTAGGATTGTATCTTGTGCTTGAGACTCCTAAATCAAATTTTGTAACCAAGTTTGGATCATCCTGAGCTCTGATTTGATCTAACAAAAATACCTTAGAGAGTTCCATTCTAGGTATGATTAGCATCTTACTACTTAGCACCAACTCCCTTGCTTCTTTGGGTGTAATATTATGTGATCAATATCCAACTCTACCATTGTCTAGGCCTGCACCTCTGCATGCTTTGAATCATCAATCCCAATGAGGTTAATTTTCAGCTTGTCATCAAACTATCTCATTTTAATTTTTATCCAAAAATATTTGAATTCCCTTGTATGGATGAAATCATCATCCTCCATGAACCATAGAGAAGTAATTATTCTCTCATGATCTTGTATCTCATCAATGGCTTCCTCTAATATTCTTATTTTTGGATCATGAGGATCTAACACTTTTTGTTGCTCTACTACTTCTTTCATCTCAATCAATGTCAGGACTGCTTCTTGTTCTTCATCACTCAACCAATAATCAACTAGTGATTCGACTTTTTGTTTCTTAGTAGGTGGCTCACCAATTGGGGATGGAGGAGATGGATGAACTAGTGGAGGAAGTGGTGTATGCGATGTGGAGGCTATGGATGAGGGTGGCTGGGGTGTAGATGGTGGAGCTGACTTCTCTTCTTGAGCCTTTTTATACATCTCATCAAACTTACCTAGAATCAAGTGCATCATTTTCAACAAATTTGGCTCTTCATCAAAGAACCCCTTGAACTTCTTATCTTTTTCTTTCTTCTGGTCCTCCCATCTCATCATCATTAACCATTTTTCCTTGTTTCAAACACATCTAAAAAGTATACCAGGTTTCTTATCACATCCTCCTCTGGATCAAATACATGTGTTATCACCCTCTTTGTAAGCAGGGTCCTGATATTATTGATGTGACCCTCTGGATCACATAATCTCAACTTTCCTGATCTAAGAGAAAAATTGGCTCTTATGAATCTTTGCACTTCTTCCAACATATCTGACCCAACTAATAATTCATCAAAAACTATTAAGTGAGGTAGGAAAGTCCTCTTTCTTTGATTCTTCACAAGACTATGCTCCATCCAGAGCATTTTCCAAATAAACTCTAAAAATAATACTCTACTAGGAATGAAATTTTGGTAAAACATGTGGGGCCTGATCACAACCATACACCCTAATGATGGTATATTGTGCCAGTAAAAACCAGTCAGCATATTTGTGTATGAAAAATTAGTCTAGTTTGTATTGCAAAGGTCTCATAACTTGCATTAAAGATTGTGGTAACCTCGATGTAGGAAAACCAAGTGCATCAATTATTCTGAGGGAAAAGTCATTCCTAAACACAATAAAGTCACCATCGAGGAACCTACTATCCCAAACATAACACCAATTTTGCACTGGAAGCATAACTCCATTTTCATGTGTGCTCAACTTCATCCTTTTAGTCCACTTTGTTTCATTTTGAAATAGAATTAGATGACATAGTAGAGAATACTTTCTAAAAGTGATAGGGGCCTTAGCTTCCCTAACCTGTAATAGACCTTCATGAATTTGTTCCTCAATGATAGAAGCAAAATCAAACTCCACATTGGACTTAGTGTGTTGGATGGTCATTTCCATCCTCATCAATCCAACTGCCATGTTGTCTTCAGCATCAAATCCAAGAATTTGGCATAATACATAATAGGTGTTTTTGAAATAAGTTTGAAAATAAAACACTAGAAAGGGTTCAACTTTTGAAGATGGAATAGGAAGGACTCTATTCTTGTCACCCCTTTTCATGTGAAAAGGAAATTCATCAATTCTATAAGTCATCTTTAATATCTTGTACTCCTGCTTTAGACTCCCCAAATCTATCTTTGTGACAGCCTACTTATTTAGGTCAAAACACCTAATTATAGCCTCCCTGGAGATATCTACCAGACATTGTCCATCTGGGAGCCTAACAACCTTCAACGAGGCATGATATCTACTGGCTAGAGCTCTAATTAGCTCAATATCAACAAACACATTAGGAGCTATCAATTTTCCCATGTCAAGAGTCCATGGGTTCGATACCAGGACCCCTTCATTCCTAGTCTTATAAAAATGCCAATACATATTCCACCCAAACTATGGAATTATTGGGTCTTTGCACCCCTAAGCTACATCCTTAAAGACCCCCTTATAACCTTTATTGACTAAAGCAAGTAGTAGTGCAAGTAATGGCAATTGTAATGAAGCTTTATTGGATTTTTCTTCTTTTTTAGTCCTATTTTCTTAGGTGCCATTAATTAAAATTCAATGTGTGGCGAACAAAACTTACCCAAAATATTGCTTGTCCTAAAGAATTTTCCTAACTATCACACCTTGAGCTTTCCTATACTTGGCTTCCATTACCACAAGTGAACAAATTCACAATCTGCTTGGTTTAATTCTCATATCATATTGCATTAATTCCATATAAGTTCTACATCATTCAAATCCTTCACACCAAGCTAAATTTCATTTTTTGGTTCTAATTGATGTGAATGGACTTCATTTAATGCTCCAACAGCTAATTACCATGCTACCACACATCACTCCTCACTCCTTCACAGTACCATGGTACATAATATTTAATTTTTCTTATTATACTGCACTATCGCACACTTCCTTGTCTTCCTTAGTAGTACCTTGGTGTTTATTTAGTATTTTATCTTATATACTGCTTTACCACAAACTTTATTCT
>VDFB02019721.1:330340-443042 GCA_007258455.2 Sequoia sempervirens
AAACTACTTTCCAATAAATAAATCCACTATATGAATACATCTATCTTGAATTAGATTATTTGAAGAATACTAATCTTCGTGATACAATACTATATTTACATAATGCCACGTGTAATAAATAAAAGTACTCTATAGAAATTAATGCTATTAGATGTACAAAATTCAGTAAATGACAAAATTTCCAAATTCCCATTCAACATCATTTAAACATAAATTCTATATTTTCTTTTAAACTTAAATTAATTAACTAATTCTCTTAAAAGATAATTACTTAAATATTTAATATTATATAAAGGACTATATTTACTCATATTTTCAAAAAATATTAATTTTAATCTACAAAATACCTTCTTTCATAATAATACAATTAAAGATTACTTATAAATTTAAAATTATATTCTATAACCTTTAATTCACTCAACTTAATTAAATCTTTTAATCATCAATATTTACTCATTTGATTCCTAAATTCACTAACAAGGTAAAATGAAACCCTATTAAAATTACAACTTATTATAATACAATAATGATATTCCAAGAAAGGATAAATGTATTTCTAACTTGATTACAATTTTAACCCTAAACTAACCCCTTACAATAAAGTGTTTCATCAATATAAGAACATGAAATTTAGATCATTGATTCTAGTATTAGATTTAATTATAGGAAAATTCATTAATGATATACATTCTCTCCCTTTCTAATTTATCTTATGTAATCTTTTACTAAATGTCTTTACATTACAATACATGTACACATATTCACATAATTCCATAAGGCTTTAGATTGACTTATAGATGATTATGAGATTGCTTTAATTTATATTTTATTTTGTTTTGTTTTTATTTTATGGCTATTTGTATCTATCATATAATGTTTGCAACCTAAACATGTAATCTCCTCATATAAAGGAAAAAGTTTCTAACACAATCACTTTCTTATCTATTGTTCTCTTCGAAAAAGGGGGTAAAATTTATATTTTGTAGGGTCTTGATGAAAAATTTTCTATCCTTGGATGGAAAAGACATAGCCTAGGGAGATTGAAGAGTCAACCATGATCATTGTTGAAATGCCTATCTTGCAAATATTAGATCACTTTGAAAATCCATCTTAGCTTACCCAAATCACGTGGTGGTTGAGCTAAGATTTTGGAAGTTCAAAAAAAGAAATAGAAGACACTCATATAAGTATTAATGTGAGAAACTAGTGTGTTGGTCAACATGCAAATAGAACGCATAAGCACTGGGACATGGCAGAATGAACAAGATAATACAAAACATTAGCATTGTATATTGATGGTTGTGCAAGTAAATCGAATTGGGAAAGATATGAGCATCGATCTTCAAGTATCTATTATATTCTTCAAGGGAATGCATCAAATCCTTTATGTGATTCAATTTTAAGGGACAAAAATAATCTTAGGAGAATGTGTAAAAGATTAAACAAGGGAGCTCTCAAATTCTTTAATTAGAAATGATGCACTCTAAAACACATACGTACATGCAAGTTTCTCTGATTTCTAAGAGCACAACATCATGTAGGTTTCACGAATGAAGGTTGTGCATGATTCACACATCTGTAATTCCTTATTGCATTACATATATAGTTGATTATTAAGTGTGCATGGTTGACCTTCATGCCCATATTGGCTATTTTGGAGACAACCTAAAACCTCACTACTCACTAACTCATTTGACTGAAAATTACGATGAAACTTTCTGATGAAAGATGTATAATTAGATGTGTCATCGAGTACCTATGAATTTAATGTGAAATTTTCAATTTTTAAAAAAATTTATGCCTAATGTTCATCGAAATTGTGACCATGATTTTTGTCGCTATTTAGACATACACTTAAAGTCAACCATCCCCTTCCATCAATTTGTGGGCCAACATATGGTTAGCCCCTTAATTTGTGGGCTGATGGGTATATGGCTAGCGTTCGTCGAGGTTTCGATGAATATTTTTAATTAAATAAAAGTGGGTTCAACAATTTATCTATACTTGCCATAGTGTTTTGCTATGCTTGCAAATTTGGTATACTTGTGATAGTTTGTGGAGGTTATAGGCCGAATGTTTTTGGTGAAAAATATCATAATTATTAGATTTTGTTACCTATCTATGATTAAAAATTATTGGAGTGTGAGTTTGATATATTTCTAAGATCTAAATATTCAAGCTTGGTAAAGAAAAATGATGTCACATAATATTAGTGCAGAAAAAAATGAAGAGACACTTGCTAGATTGTCGACTAGATTGAAAAGAAAGGGTGATGGGAAATGTTATTGTCCTTGCAATAATTGCAAGGGCTTAAAGATGAGAAGACTTTTAATCACAACAAATGAGAAACATTGTAGGTGGCATGGTCATGTTGAAGGGGGTATGATTATCGTCCATTGGTAAGTTGTTCATTATATGTATTTATATTGATTGAATTTGTAAGTTTTTATATCGTTTTAACATTTTTTTTATATATAAAAAATCACTTGATCGTGATCATGGTTTATTTTTGTCGATCATTATTATAAAGGTGGGGCACCCTAGGGAACATGATATGGATTATCATGGTCCAGAGAATGTAGTTTTGTAAGCAGAGGAACATGGAGTTGTGAATATCGAAGATGAAGTTAATGATCCTATGGAAGAAGATGATCATGCACCCAAAAAAATGGTTGAAGATGATGGTACAAATACATTGATCCATCACACATTTAGTGGCACAATTAATCATGATGATAGAGATGAATTTGATGGGGTTCCTGATTTACCTGTACTTGAGAAAGCATACTAGCCCCTTTATGAAAGCTCCCAAACAACTCTTCTCTTTTTTGTATTGTTGCTAGTGAACTTAAGGTATGGATGGTTTATCCAACATAGAAATCTCACAGATGTTAAGGTATGTCCTATATGTCATCTTTCTTCATCTATTTTGTTGTTAGTTCATCACTAGTAAATAAAGGATGAAATATGTACCATTATTATTCTTTATATTAACAAATTATTATTTTTTTATAGATTGATAGGTGAATTTTTGTTACCACCATCAAATATTTTACCTTGCTCATATCAAGATTTATCTTCCATTATGAAAGATATTTGAATGGAGTATCAAGCAATAAATGCATGTCCCAATGATCATATTAAATATAATAAACAACATGAATTTACAATAGAATTCCTAGAATCTCATATCAGTAGATATTGAATAGATCAACTAACAAAAAGGTGTCTCACAAGGTTCTTCGTTATATTCCCATTATTCTACTTATGCAATGATTATTTAGGTGTGAAAGCTTAGCACAATTTATGGATTGTCATGCACAAAATAGAAGTGGAGATGAAATTCTTCGAATGCCTATGGATGGTTCTACATTTAGGGATATGGAGGAAAAATAGTCACACTTTAAAGAAGAACCTTGTAATCTTAGGATTTCATTGACAACAGACGGTGTCAATCCATTTGGAGAACTGAGATCTATTTACTCGTTGTGGCCTATTTTTGTTATCAACAATAACATTCCTCCATGGATGTTAATAAAGAGGGAGCACATAATGTTGGCAATGACTATTCTAGGGATTTGTTTACATCAATTTTATTTAACGTAGTAGCATTTCATTTGTCTTATTTGTTGCATAATGACTTATATTTTTTTCATTTAATAGTCATGCACATTAATTTATATATATTGCAGTAAAATGGTTATAATAATTATGTAATGTTTATGTTCATTCAACTAGGTAGGTACCAACTTAAAGATATGAATGTATATATCGAGCCTCTTATCAATGAGTTACTAAAGTTATGGAAAGGCATCACTATGTATGACGTCTCTAGACCAAGGACAAAGACAATTTCAATTCCATACAATGCTTGTATGGACAATTCATGATGCCCTAGGGCTAACACTTTTTTGTGGTATGTTATAATGTTTGACTACACTTTAACGATATTTAATTTTATGAAGTAGATATCACGCATGTTTTTTAAATAATATATTTATTATATATAATTATAAAAATTGGCATATTTAATCCAATTATATATGATCTTGCAGGCCTTCAAACAAAGGGAAAATTTAAATGTCCAATTTTTGGTCCAGAGATGAAATCTCGTCATTCAAAAAGTTTAGGAAAGCAGGTATTTGATGAATATAGGCACTTCCTCCACATAAATCATAAGTATTGAACTACTAAAAAAAAAAAAATCAATGAGAAAGAAGAGACTACATCAAGACCACAAAGAATGACACCTCGCCTATGGAAGTTGGAATATAATAGAATTAATCATCAAGGTTATACATCAGATCAAATTGTTTATCTATCATATATGATATGTTTGGAATTTATATTTTTATATTGTGTTTTGTTTACTCATGATGTAATTGACAATTATTTTCGTTGTTAATTTTTTTAACTTATATGCTTCATAAAGGTCATCAAGGCATTAATGGTCGACTTCCACATGGACTGAAAAGTTATCCCAGACAATTTAGTAGGTTTCCCTACTATGAGCAGCTAGAAATTGTGCATTTGTTTGATATAATGCATATCGGAAAGAATATAACAGAAACATTATGGAAAATATTGGATGGAGGCATGACAAAGAAAAAAATGTCAAAATTTGTAGTGACATTCAAGAAGCCAATCATGCAATGAAAAATGTCATTCAATTAAATAGTGATGGAGACCAAATTAATATAAGCACCTTTCCTTGGTTATTAACAAAGAAACAAAGCAATGCTATAAAAGAAGTCATACGAAAAATTCAATTTACCATAGGAACTGTTGTGAACATAAAAAATATCATAAAAAAGAAAGGTGAATTTGGGTCAAGGATGAAAGTGTATGATTGGTATACCTTCATTAAGGTAATTATTCTAGTATATTTTATATATATTTGTATACTGCATGTACTTTTCAGTGTATTATGTTTACTAGTTTTGGAAAAATAATGAAAAGATAATTTTATAATTGTTGTAGTACGTTCTACCTCTATCTCTCCCAGACAACTTTGAAAATAATTTCAAGCAAGTTATATATGATCTTGGAAAATACATGAGGTAAGTAGCGATATTTGTTCAATCCATTGTATAGATCTTATATTTTCCATTTGTTTCACTTGTTATGCAATATATTGTATATTTTTGTTAAATCTTGTTAATATATTTGTGCCTTGAATCACTTGTAGATGGCTATCATCTAAAAAAATCCATAAAGGAGATATAAATTATTGGAGGAGAAAAATTCCTTGTCTAATGTGTGAAATGCAAAAGTGTCTACCTTCAACATTTTTCAATGCACAAGAACACTACCTCATACACCAAGTTGAGGAGATTGAATTGTGTGGACCTGTACACACAAGGTCAATGTGGATGGTTGAGAAGCACTTGAAATTTTTGAAGGCTTTGGTTAGAAAAAGAGCACATCCTAAGGGTTCTATGGTAGAGGGATATATGGTATACCAAACCATGGTGTACATTATGGAATATCTTCCTAAGTTTGTAGCAAATATCCATGTAGATCACATTTGGGATTCCAACTCCATTAACAAATCTGAAGGGGAGTACCTAATGGGGAAAGGTAGATTGAGGAAAGTGAGAGGTAATTATAAGATGGTCATGGAGACTAATTAGAATACATTTTGCATTGCCTTCAATTGCTTGAAAAGAAATAATAAAGAACTAGTCCAAATGAAACAATCCTCCACACACAAATAACTTGTATAAATAGGCAAGGGTGTAATTATCAGACTCTTCTTTAATAATCCAAAATAATAATTCCAAGTTGCTATGAGTAATCAAGAGCATTTTAATCTTTACTTGAAAGACCCAACTAAATATGCCACACAGATACAACAAATGTGCACTGATAAACTAAAAATATGCTTGATATATCAATTTAAAAAACAAAGAAATATCAAATATGGAGAAAAATTGATAATATCTTCAATTAACTTAACAAACAATTGATACCAACATAGAGCCAGCAAATCAGATATTTTTCATTAACTCCTTCAAAATTTACACGTGCATCTTGGTCCTTTTTGTTGTAAACATTGTATCAATCTCTATTCTACCACTTATTCTATCTACTATCTTCTAATCTAATCCCCTCCTTATGGTCTTGGTCTCTCTTATTTATACGAGAGGCAACAAGCTTCAGACCAAAGGATGTGGCTTTTGATAACAAAACTTAACGAAAAAGATCAAATTTATTTAGAGATAACTAACATATGCAAATATGTTAATCTTCGAGTAAGAAGCCCATCGTCATCTAAGACTTGTGCAATGATCTTACTTTATGATATGATACGTTTTCCTTCTGATGACACCGATCAATCTTCATCCAAGCCTAGATATTTTTCCTAGCATTTGATTATTGTTACATCATTCAACCACTTGAATTCCTATGTAGTAGTGAAATTTGTAAGGTTGACTCTTCCATCTACTATCAAGTGGGTTTCTAGCATCTACAACAAACTTTGTGTAACCATTATCCAACGTTATAATCCCATCAAGCAGAATGTGAAACTTTTCTAGATTGATATCACCATCACCCCGAATACATGTCAAGCATTGATGAACTATTTGATCAAACTCATTCTTCCATTCATCCACATCCTTGAATTGTCCATCATATTTGATGATCAAAGGATTGAAACTATTCTTTATTGAATCAAATGAATTCCTTCTATTCTCCACCTTCTTCATGTCGATCAAATACTTATGCTCATCAATAACTTCCTTCACCATCTCTTGAGTAGGATTTAATCTCAGAGGTGCATCAGGATCCCTCTATGTTGCTTTGCATAAAGCATTTAAAATGTGGTAAGTGGGCTGCCATCTTTTATATAATTCCTCTAGGATTGGGGAATTGGTATTTATTTGTTCTAGGGCTTCCACCAAATGAATAAAACCCTCATGGACTCTACTTATCTTCTCTTTTAAAAATCCAACTCTATGCTTCAATATTTCTTTTAAGGTATCCAAGATGTGTTGCCTGGCATCATCCATATTATGTTTCTTCAAATTTTCAATCTCCTCTTTCAACTGTTGGATTTGTGGATCTTCAAATGGAGTAGGTGGATGATAGAGAACCATTTCATCCCATTTTACAGTTGTGGCTTGTTGTAATTGTTGCTTTAATATGATACCTTCAATGAATAACTTATTTATTTTATCATTTGATAACTTGAGTCTCTTTTCATACTTTGTTATCTGCTTCTCCATGTTTTCTACTACATCCTTTGTAAACATGGAAAAGTGCATAGTTACAATTTTTGATTTTGTTGAAGTAGTTTCCTTCATTTTCCTAACCATTGCAAACCGTCTCGTTTCCTATACTACATCCAGAAGCCTTGGCTTCTTTGTTTTCTTCTATTTTTTCCATAGGGAAAGGGTCTAGGTGGTAGGATTGTATCTTGTGCCTGAGACTCCTGCTTCTAAATCAAATTCTGCAACCAAGTTTGGGTCATCCTGAGCTCTAATTTGATCTAACAAAAGTACCTTAGAGATTTCTATTCTAGTTATGATTAGCATCTTACTACTTAGCACCAACTCCCTTGCTTCTTTGGGTGTAATATTATGTGATCAATATCCAACTCTGCCATTGTCTAGGCCTGCACCTTTGCATGCTTTGAATCATCAATCCCAATGAGGTTAATTTTTAACCTGTCATCAAACTATCTCATTTTAATTTTTATCCAAAAATCTTTGAATTCCCTTGTATGGATGAAATCATCATCCTCCATGAACCATAGAGAAGTAATTATTCTCTCATGATCTTGTATCTCATCAATGGCTTCCTCTAATATTCTTATTTTTGGATCATGAGGCTCTAACAATTTTTGTTGCTCTACTACTTATTTCATCTCAATCAATGTCAGGACTACTTCTTTTTCTTCATCACTCGACCAATAATCAACTAGTGATTTGAATTTTTGTTTCTTAGTAGGTGGCTCACCAATTGGGGATGGAGGAGATGGATGAACTAGTGGAGGAAGTGGTGTATGCGATGTGGAGGCTATGGATGAGGGTGGATGGGGTGCAGATGGTGGAGCTGACTTCTCTTCTTGAGCCTTTTTATACATCTCATCAAACTTACCTAGTATCAAGTGCATCCTTTTCAACAAATTTGGCTCTTCATCAAAGAACCCCTTAAACTTCTTATCTTTTTCTTTCTTCTGGTCCTCCCATCTCATCATCATTAACCATTTTTTCCTTGTTTCAAACACATCTGAAAAGTATACTAGGTTTCTTATCACATCCTCTTCTAGATCAAATACATGTGTTATCACCCTCTTTGTAAGCAGGGTCCTGATATTGTTGATGTGACCCTCTAGATCACATACTCTCAACTTTCCTGATTTGAGAGAAAAATTGGCTCTTATGAATCTTTGCACTTCTTCCAACATATTTGACCCAACTAATAATTCATCAAAAACTATTAAGTTAGGTAGGAAAGTCCCCTTTTTTTGATTCTTCATAAGACTATGCTCCATCCAGAGCATTTTCCAAATAAACTCTAAAATAATACTCTACTAGGCATGAAAATTTTGGTAAAACATGTGGGGCCTAATCACAACCATACACCCTAATGATGGTATATTGTGCCAGTAAAAACCAGTCAGCATAGTTGTGTATGAAACCTTAGTCTAGTTTGTATTGCAAAGGTCTCATAACTTGCAATAAAGATTGTGGTAACCTCGATGTAGGAAAACCAAGTGCATCAATTAGTCTGAGGGAAAAGTCATTCCTAAAAACAATAAAGTCATCGTCAAGGAACTTACTATCCCAAACATAGCACCAATTTCTCACTGGAAGCATAACTCCATTTTCATGTGTGCTCAACTTCATCCTTTTAGTCCACTTTGTTTCATTTTGAAATAGAATTAGACGACACAGTAGAGAAAACTTTCTAAAAGTGATAGGGGCCTTAGCTTCCCTAACCTGTAATAGACCTTCATGAATTTGTTCCTCAATGATAGAAGAAAAATCAAACTCCACATTGGACTCAAGGTGTTGGATAGTCATTTCCATCCTCATCAATCCAACTGCCATGTTGTCTTCAGCATCAAATCCAAGAATTTGGCATAATGCATAATAGGTTTTTTTGAAATAAGTTTGAAAATCAAACACTAGAAAGGGTTCAACTTTTGAAGATGGAATAGGAAGGACTCTATTCTTGTTACCCCTTTTCATGTGAAAGGGAAATTCATCAATTCTATAAGTCATCTTTAATCTCTTGTAATCCTGCTCTAGACTCCCCAAATCTATATTTGTGATAGCCTACTTATTTAGGTCAAAACACCTAATTATAGCCTCCCTGGAGATATCTACCAGACATTGTCCATCTGGGAGCCTAACAACCTTCAATGGGGCATGATATCTACTGGCTAGAGCTCTAATTAGCTCAATATCAACAAACACATTAGGAGCTATCAATTTTCCCATGTCAAGAGTCCATGGGTTCGATACGAGGACCCCTTCATTCCTAGTCTTATACAAATGCCAATACATATTCCACCCAAACCGTGGAATTATTGGGTCTTTGCACCCCTGAGCTAAATCCTTAAAGACCCCCTTATAACCTTTATTGACTAAAGCAAGTAGTAGTGCAAGTAATGGCAATTGTAATGAAGCTTTATTGGATTTTTCTTCTTTTTTAGTCCTTCTATTTTCTTAGGTTCCATTGCTTAAAATTCAATGTGTGGTGAACAAAACTTACCCAAAATATTGCTTGTCCTAAAGAATTCTCCTAACTATCACACCTTGAGCTTTCCTATACTTAGCTTCCATTACCACAAGCGAACAAATTCACAATATGCTTGGTTTGATTCTCATATCATATTGCATTAATTTCATATAAGTTCTACATCATTCAAATCCTTCACACCAAGCTAAATTTCATTTTTTGATGCTAATTGATGTGACTAGACTTCATTTAATGCTCCAACAGCTAATTACCATGCTACCACACATCACTCCTCACTCCTTCACAATACCATGGTACATAATATTTAA
Source organism: Sequoia sempervirens (assembly GCA_007258455.2). NCBI lineage: Eukaryota > Viridiplantae > Streptophyta > Pinopsida > Cupressales > Cupressaceae > Sequoia > Sequoia sempervirens. The sequence goes on from VDFB02019721.1 coordinate 340,363, forward strand.
TTTTTCTTATTATACCGCACTATCGTGCACTTCCTTGTCTTCCTTAGCAGTACCCTAGTGTTTATTTAGCATTTTATCTTATATACCGCTTTACCACAAGCTTTATTCTGACCCCCCTGTGGTATAGCAATTCTCCCTTATGTGTATTCTTACTTTACCACTCTACCACAACCCTTACTCTGACCCCCCACGGAATAACATTTCCTTTTGCTAGTATTGATGATGACCCCACTCTACCACGGGCTAGGTATCAACTCTCTACAGTACAACGGTAATACGATATACTACCATCCTCTTACCACACTACCATGAGTTACTTTTTTGGAGGCCATGGTAAGGAAGTAAAAGGAAATGCATAAATGGTATACTCAAGTATGGCAGCGGTATGGTGGTAAAAGACTAATTTGAATTTGTGGATGGTAGAAACATTAATTTTATGAGAATACTAAGAGAGACCCTTGATTTTACATGACAAAAATCAACAAAATTTTATGTGAAAATTATGGTTCCAACACATCCAATCATCTCGTTCCTTCAAAAATTCATTCTTATCACATAATTTGGGTAATCCCAACTGCACAGTATCATCAGACCCTACATTTTCGGAGTGTAAGTCTTCATCATATTTGTCACACTTTCTCATGATTGTGTCAATAACCGAGATGGAATTGGTGTTGGATCCCTCATGTAGTTGTATATGACATCTCTTAGTACCCAATTTTTTTTTCACTCTCCCATGCTCAAGAATGGATTCATAGTTCTTTTTGCAAACATGCCAAAAATCATCAAGGCATATGTTCAGGTTTATAAATCTCTTGTGCAACATCATTTCCACAGTGTCAAACTGAAGGTCCTTCATCTTTTCTACTAGCTTTGATGTTCTTCTTGCAACTGTTCATATTCACTCTGCAACTTTGTATTAGTTCCAAAGGTGGTCCTCATTCTGGCATCTTTCAGGGCATTAATTTCCAAATCTGCTTTTTCACTTTTCATTTTGTAAGAATTTCTTTCTTTCATCAATTTTATTCTTTGTGCCTTGTTGAACTTGGAAATGCTTATGCCCATGTCTGCTAAAGCCACAAGGTCAATTTCCCCAACTTTAAGGGTCATCATGTTTCCAAATTCTTTTTTGATAACGATGATCTTTGGCCTTTTGTGAAGTGGGTATAGTGCCCATATCAACATTCAATTTTCATCATGATTGAATCTTCACCCTATGTAAATTTCCTTCACACCCTCAATGTTTAACTTATATTATCCTTCCTTTTTATGTAGAAAACTATCAAAAATTAAAGAGGCACTAAGGTCCCAACCAAGAAATACTATTACACAAGCTTCAAGTAACAACTATCTACCCCTTTCAAGGGTCATGTTCTGCACTTCACTATCTATACCATCTTTCAACCTTTTCATCAATTGCTATTCATTTTCAGGGGTAATATTTGGGATGGATTCCCTCAACCTTTTTCCTTTGTAATTATATAAAAAAATATTTAAATTCTCTTTGCTTGAAAAACTCATTATAATAAATAAGGGATTCATAGGTTGTAAGCCTATCATCTTCATCTACACGCAGGTCCTTGGCTACTTGTAAGTCCCAGTTAGGGAGTTCTTCATATTCATCATTCGTCATCTAAGAGACTATTCTCTACTGTGATTGTGCTTCATTTTCTCCCATAGATTCTTCTTCAAATGAATCATCCATTTCTTGCAACCTTTTCTTTTTTTTCTCTAAATCCTTCATGAAATTTTCTATAACCTCTTCTTCTTTGTCTTCTTTGTTCTTAAACACATCTTCCCCTGGTATAGGAACATGAGTGTATCCACTGAGTTTTTTATTTTTCTTACAAGAGTGTATGTACCCTTCAGGGTCATAATTCATTCTTTGTGCATACTCCTTTAATTTGAATTCATCCAAAAATGAAAGATAATAAGATCATTGGTAGTGGGATGTTGGGTTTTAAAGTACATCAATTATAAATTAAGGTCGTATACTATGGTAATTAACTACTTATATGTCATTTGTGAATTTCATTATTTTTATACAGTTGGTCGAGAGTGGGATGCACTACATTTTTATGTTGCAAACACTTTTGATTGGATGATGGTATGGATTTAACAATGTCAACAATCCGGTCACACATTAACATGGGAAGGTATGGCTTCATTGGTTAAAGAAGCTCATCGTAATGGAGATTCCAATGTCACATCAAGGGAAATTGATTTACCATATGGTTTAAGAGATAAATAGGTATGTATAAATATATTAATCATTGATATTATTTAATTATTTTTAATTATATTGATGTATATATATATATATATATGTTGAGTTTTTTTTCTTTGCATACATTTGGCCAAGAATAAATATGTTTATCAACTGACGATGCAATAATTTTTACATGTTTGACATATTGTAGGTGAAACACCACAATGCTATGTGGTGCAATGGTTGTAAATTTCAAATCAAAAAGTTGGATGACATGAAGAAAACTTGTGATTCTAGAATAACTACAGTCTTTTAGGTGACTAATGTTTAATCTAGAAACGACATACATCCAAAAGTCACAGAAAATCGATACTATGGGATTTTGGATGATATACTTGAATGTGACTTTAAGTCCTTCAAATTAGTTTTGTTTGTTTTCCAATGGTACATGCTACGATTGAATGAAAATGATCCTGAGAGAACTGTCATTTAACATGATAATGGATTTACCATGGTTAATACAAGGTCAATCGAGTGAGCTGGAAATGAGCCCTATGTTCTTCCAAGCCAATGTGAGTAGGTATTTTACTTAGAGGTTCTAGGTAAACTAGTTTGGTCATTTGTTGTTAGACATGATCCAGGAGGAAGGTCGGTAAAGTATAATTTGGTGGAAGAAGATACCAAAGAACTAGAAGATGATGTAGATGATGATCAAGATCACTAGTTAGTTGATGATGTGCTTGACAAAGATGTTGAAGAAGAGGAACTAGATCATGATGATGTAGGAGTTAATGTTCATGAAGGTGATATCCGTGTGGATGATGACTTTATCAAAACTAATATCAATGAAGAAGATGATGAAATGACTAATCCTTACAATGTCAATTTTGGATCGGATGATACAGACAAAGAGTTGGATGAAGAAGAAGATCAATGACATTGAAATGTATGAGTTATGCGATTATATTATCTATTTGATATTGATTTCTTAATAGAATTATATTTGAATTATATGGTTACATAATTAATTCATAATGTTTTTAATTTTTATACCATTACATAATTAATTCATGATGTACTTTTTAATGTTGTTTATTCATGATGTTACAACTATTGTAGCTCTCTTAGAAATTTCCATATGATCAAATCTTAATTACTCTATGAATATTTATGATTAAATATTATTTGATCATATCTTTGGTTATTTCATTCCAAAAAAATTTGTGTTTCCCCATGTTGACCTCGCATAGTGACATGTGAATGGGGCCAACATTGAATTTTTTTCAATTTGTGCTTGTATGGAGTGAAACTTAACATGGTTAGCCTAGATGCATGTGTTGATGATATGGGAGGGTTTCAAGACTCAAACATGGTGTCATGCTATATAAATGCATATCGCCATTCCTAATAATACAAGTTGCCTTATTCTTTGTCTCTTTCATATATTGTTCTTAGCATTTCTTTGGTTAATGGTTTCAAAAGATGAGGCTCTCTGAGACTCACCTTGGATCTATTACACATAATTTTGTGCATTTTCATTAGCAATTAATATTTAGATGATCTTAAAAAATATTATTGAATAGAAAGATGATAATAGGAAGCTAAAAAAAGAGTATATTTTGTTTATGGAACCTAAACCACAAGGTTTGTCACTCTAATGCTAAAACCAATTCAAATTAACCCATAACACATATTCGAAAGTTCAAAACATTCCTTTCTATCAAATTCACAAGAATGTATAAACCTTTTGAAACCACGCATGTATGTTATGAAAGTGTATGGTAATCCTACTTATAGCAGAATTTCACATGATAAGCTAACCAATGGAACTATATTGGAGGATAAAACCACCTATGGAATTAATTTAAGAGGTAAGGGATGCCTCTTAGTGGAATTTTGAGTCTTGGATTAATCCATAGTGCTAAAATTAATTCTAGTGTTCTTCCGTTGGTGTTATATTTATCTCTTCAATTTACCATACTTAACCATTTCATCATCCCTTTTCCCAAGCTATTTGTATCATAATATAAACTTGGTCCAATCTCACATTAACCCCTTAGGTAATTATCCATTTCCTCCAATTTGAATGGAACCTTGTGTACCAATGCATCTATGTTTTCCTACCCTAATGGATCAAGACTTGACATCACCTTAACAATCTTTTTTATGTCATAACATATCTCCAAAGTTCCTTTGGCATGCTTTAGATGTGTCAATATTAACTAGATTGAATATATTAATTTTAAAGTCTCTTAACACATTCCATGACAAGAAAATGACTCATTTGGATTAAGGAGTAATTTCCTAAACCATTCCTTCATATTCAACAACCCCTTCTCACAACCACATCATAATTCATATCCATGTTAGTTGTAATGAGTTTTTTTAAACCAAAAATCAATGAATCATAGGATAGAAGAAAACTTGTTATGCACAAGGATAAGAATCAAAGAGACTGAAAGAATCAATTCACTAGATATGCACCCCATTACTGTAATATACCAATGTAAAAAAATAATTCATAACAAGAATAGGACCAAAAAAATTTAGGAAAAGAAACCTTGTAGGCTACATTAGTAAGACATTGATTGCAAGCATTTCCTCCATGATGTTTAAATGAAAAATATTAGATAGCTCAATCTTTAGTCAAGTAGTATTTCAATCGTTGATTCTTAGACATCCATCATGATTAAACATCACATATCATAAGCCTTTTTAACAATCACTAGGAGTGTAGATGATATTCAATCATGTCATATGAAATAAATCATTAAAAATTATAAAGAAAGAGAAAACCAACTATATAAGTTTAGCTTGAGCCACCATACAAAAATTATATTTTGTAGAAAATAAAATAAACTATATGTTGACATATCATATATATTTTTTATGTAAACTATATGTTGACATAGCATATATATAAACTATATATTTTGAATTTTGGCCCCATGCGCGTAGGATCACGACATAGCATATTTCACTGAGACCCTAATTGGAGAGTGGCACTGAGAACCGCTACAACCAACCCCTGAGTGGAGAGTTACGAGACTTCACTGGATGAGTGTTGCAAGGCCATTGAGTCAAGGAGGAAGACTAGGAACCATTTGGCTGGGGGAAAGCTAGAGCGAGAGGTGAGGGCACTCAAAAAGGGAAAATCAACCAAGGGACAATGATTGTAAGTGATTTTTCCCCATTTCAATTCAAACAAATGTAAACCATCCCCCATCCTTTATTCTTGACAATTTAACAAAATCATACACTCTACTTTCATTTTAGTCTCCTAAATAGGGCTATTAGATAGATTAGTCAAAGTAATGGAATTTTTAACTTCATGCTTACACCAAACCTTATATCAAATGAGATAAAATTATACCTTGGTAATCTCTTAACTAAAACAACCAAGAACTCACACTTAATCATCAAAACCCCTTAAAGTTCTTACTGTCATTGGTTCCTTCATACCTTGTTTGCAATGCTTGTAGGCCTTACAAAATATTTGTTAGGGCTCTATTCAAAATCTAAGCAATATTACACAACTCTATCCACACTTTTCAATTCCCTCCTTGTAGATCTAAAACATATTCAAAATGGGTATCAAAACTTTTACAACACAAGCTTCAAATATTGTTGTCTCAGACAGATTTAGGCCTGATTTGCATAAGGGTTTGTTGCTTTACTAACTCCTGAAAAAAGTACACTTTTCTAGTGCTTGGTACATGTTTAGTTTTATTAGTATATGCTCTTTAAATAATCAAAGTCCATTTACAAAGTATTTTCACAAAACCCTAAGGGCTTAACCTTCATAATTACTCTATTCATAGACTGTACATAGTTTTTTCAGTCAAGAAACTTCATTCCCTTACATATTGTCTTTATGATTTTTCCCTAAATCCACTAAAACATGAAATAAAATTCATAGTAGGATAATCTCACAAGAAACCAAAATATTCCACCAATTAATAAAGGAGAAACATAATTATTTATGTCTCTGCTTACCCTAATTGAGGGTTTTAGCAGTTTGAAGTAAATCCACAATAACTCACAAATATTAACTAAAATGCATGAAATTTAATGTAATAGTAAGTTTATTGATATTATTACCATATCCAACCATTCTACCATTCCTTCAAGGCCATACAATTCCATACAATGCCTCAAAATGCAAGATTTTTGAAGAAAAAAGATTAAAAATCATAGACTTTCCTTGAACTTATTCTTTATTCAACTACCCTCAAATTTCTAAAAGATACAAGAGCATTTTTAAAGGAAAAACAACTAAATTTTAGCCTTCTAACTACCTCTAATCGACCCTAATGACTCTTCATCTCTTAATATTTCCTATTTGATTAAGTTGACAACTTTTTACATTGTTTTCATTTTTGCACTTTTGGACTTAATAAACATCAAATGACCTCAACATGAACTAAAATAAATGAAACACGACTCTAATAACATGATTTAAAAAGTAGGAACAATAACATTACTTCATAGAGGCCTAATTATGCCAAGGTGCTCTTGCACCTGTACAAGAGATGAAAAAAGGACAAGGAGCTATTAAAAACTTTTGAATATTTCACTAACTCAACCAAACCTCCAAAAGAATAGTATAGATTATAGAACTAGGGAAAGCCTGAAAGAGAACACTAATGAAAGTGAACCTTTTTTTTTCAAGTTTTAGAAGAGTATAAATGGCTCAAAGATGCTATGGGTGTCTGGAAAATGGTGAAGGAATTTTGGATAGGGAGGGACCCAAATAGCCTCTTTCTCTAGATTCTTAAGAAAGAAACAAACTCCAATACATTTTGGGGTTCTTCTAAGTAGGGCCCATATTTTATTATTTTATTTGGGGGACCCAAAAAACCATAGGGGTAGAAACCTATGGAGCTTAATCATTAAAGGAAAGGGGTCTGTCCATTTAGAAATAGACTGAAAGGATGATTGCATGAGGGGCTATTTCACATCAAAGTTGGTCCAAAAAATTCATAGACTAACTAAGCAAACACTAGTACTACCTCAGAGGGACTATTGTCTTTGAGGAAGGTGGTCCAAAAAAATTCATAGACAAGTATAAAAAGTAATAGCAACCTTCCACCAACTAACCCAATCAACCTCAAAGAAACAAGACAATGACTCCTCTAGATGTTCCCAAAACCCAAGGCTTCAAAACACAAGGTTGGTGACCCTACAAACCATTCACATGCTTACCAAGTGATATATGATCATTAGACCCTTACAAGGTTTATTGATACATTCACAACTATTGTTACCTCCACATGCATTTGACTGGTAGTGACAACCTTGGTTTTTATCCTCCAACCCCATACCTTGGGATTGCATCACTATGAAAGAACTTCATCCAACATCCTTATGAGTGTAGGTACCACCAAATAGGTATTTTTTAGATCTTTCTTCCTCGAGTGAGGGAAATTCAGGAAGAGAAGAGGAAAGTGAAACATGTAGTAGGTCTAAAAGAGGGAGATCAACTAGAGGTCAAAAGATTAGAAGAAAATTTTGTAAATGCATGGAATGTTTTCTTGCTAAAGGGGGCTCATGTTCTTATGATGATGAGAGCATAAGCAACATCAAGATGCCCTTGAGGTACAAAAATCTATGGAAACAATGGGTACCCAAGGAACTTCCTCCAATAAACACTAATTTTTGTGTCAACGAGAGGATACATCGCATAACACATTCGTCATTACATGGTTTGGGCCTATTTTGTATGGACAACATAAAGGTCTATTATGGAAAAGTTACTGAATTTATGGAGTATGTTAGACCCTGTTATAGTTGCGAATATTGGATACAGTTGGTTCAATATACATGAAGTATGCCTAGGTATACACTGCCAGCAAATTATATACAACTAAAAGATAAGGATCAAAATAAAGGAGTGGCTATGTAAATTGATGGAAGGCCAAAAGAATTAGGGAATATTGTAGGGTTTATAAACAATACATGACCTAGGTCAACAAATAAGAAACCCAATTTCATATTTGAGGCACGTGATGGAAATTATGTATTCGTATGTGCGATAAAATCAATAACTACAGGGGAAGAGTTGCTAATCGAGTACACTTTGAATCACATAGATACAAACACAGTTACTATGGGGGTGGTACATACTATATACCATTTTACCCAACCTCCAATTAATGACTCCAATATACCATTTTATTATTATGTTTTTTTTTCATAAGTCTATTGGTTTCATTTCGATAATGTTTTTTTATATTTATTTTTTGTCATAGTAGGGCATTGATCGTAGGGGGAAGGCTCTAGCCTAGAGCACAGATTGTGATGCATCTTTAGGGACTTCTACCCAATAGGTTTACTTCATTGTAATTGTACAAATTAGATACGAGCAAAATGTTTTATTATTATATTTTTTCCATAAGTTTATTGGGTTAATTTTGATAGTGTTTTTAATATTCTTGTCATAGTTGGATGATCAAGGAAAGGAACCAGCAATAGAGGAGAGCATCCATAGGGAGGTGCAGTCACTATTATGTGATGATGACATTGCATATTCCGCAAACCCTCTGGATATGATAAGGAAGACCCAAAAAGAATGCAATGAAGAAATCCTTCAGTTGTTATTCATAGTGCCTCAAATAGATCATATAAGACAAAGAGTTAAAATATTGACTGAGAGAGCATGAAACTTGCAAGTAAGCTAGATCATGAGATATTTAATTATAACATAAGTTCATTCATGGATTAATATTTTGTACTCTTTTATGTCATGAACTAAAATATGTGTTGTTTCCATAGGATTTTTTGTGTCCTCATGATGTTGTTGGCCATGATCAAGGTACTACAGGTGCTACCCAGGGAGTAGGGGTTGGTACAAGTGTTGATCCTAATCTTCCTGTGCATACATCACATCATCCAACCCCATCATCCATGCCTATATTGTCAACTGAAATGTTGGAAACACATAGCATGTAGACATCGGGTAGTGCACCCTCTGGCAGTGAACACATGCCAAAACATGTGTTAGGACATGTACCTAGGGATGCAAATGCCACTAGTACTAGTGATGTTTTAGTAGCATTTCGTGGATCTTCTTATATTACTAGTACATGAACATTTTCAGTCACATTTGTGGTGACCAATGATTTCATTCCTGTCCTAGGTACTTTAAAATGTTTTAATTATTATTATATATAATCCAATTGAAATTTACTTATTGATCACTCTTTTTAGACTAATGATCCCATGATCATTTTGTAGGAAATGATGTTTTATATAAACATTTAAATGATATTACATTGGAGATCTTCGAGCCCACCATAAGTACACAATGGAAATCCCAAAATTAAGATTTAAAAGATGATCTCATTAACTATTTAGTTGTGTTGTTTGGTAATAACACATTCAACCAAACCAAGGTCCTTAAGAAAGTTGGTACCTATCTATAGCATGTGAGGGACCAAAATAGGTCACATTTAGAGAATAACAAAAAGTACAAACATCCCCCCATGATTTTAGAGAGGGAGTGGAAGGACCTAGTGTCAGATGGAAAGGAGAAGGATGAAAACAAAAAAGGAAAGACACCATCAGGCCCAAGAAGGTATGTGATACTATCAACAATGTAATTATATATTGATTACTCTTTCTTTTTACATAATCTAAAGTATTTCAAGCTTTTCATAAGTTTCTCAACACATCGAAGGCAACAAAGGAAAGACTAGAAAAACATGGGAAACAAAAACTTGGCTCTGGTGGTTATATGAAATTAGCTACATGAATTGTAAGTATTAAGAAATAAAATATTGCATCCAAATAGCAAATTGCAAACAATTTTGGTTTTATCACACCATAGAAGAAAAATTCATGATCTTATGCAAAAATAGAGGGCTCTAAATTCAACAGAGTTCCCACAAAAGAGGACCTAAAGATTTCCTTCCAGCAAGGCTATGGAGTCATGGTTGAACGCCTAAGACTCTTGATTGCGTAAACACAAGCTTCCACTACATCTGACACATAGGTAAATAAACTCAATGAATTTTATTTAAAATTGAATACTTGTGCAATCTATTCAATATTAATTTCTACCATAGAGTAATTATGTTCCTACTTGTTTTAAATAGACAAGCAATGATAATAATGCACACATGTGACATTGGAATGCAACCTAGTGAGGGTGGAGCACAACTTGCAGATGAAGGTCATGGTGTGCATCCCATGTGCTATACAAAACATAGTATGGATTAATACAATTAAACATCTTTAATTGCAATTGATGTGTTAATTAATATAACCCTTTTTGTTTCAACTTTAGAGCATGTAGAGCATGATCAACATGTTGAACATGATTAGGCTAGATAAGATCAAGAACATGATGTGGACCTAGCAGGTAAAGAGGACCACTCTAATGTTCTTTTAAAAATATTTAATTACAATTGGTGCACTAATTAATGTAACCTTTCGTGTTTCAACTCTAGAGGATTTAAAGGGTGTTCAACATATTGAGCATGAGGCTATAAGACAAGATCAAGAACATGATGTGGCCCCATCAGGTAAAGATCACCACTCTAATGTTCTTTTAATTAATGAAATACTTGTAACAATAATAATAAAACATATCAATTTAACATTTCTTTGTTATTGCAGCAGACCCCTCTTGCAGCAGCCTCCATGTCGTGAGTACACAACTAGGCATACATTAAGATCATGAGCAGAGGGAAAAACAACTAAAAGGGCGATGAATGATTTTGAAAACAATTCTCCACTTATTTTTTTAGCTACAAAAAAAAACAAAAAAAAAGTGATTGTAATCATATTATGACAACCATATATTTTATAATATGTCAATGAATGTTAAAAATTGATATTTTTTACAATCATATTTTTGATAATATGTAAAAATTGGAAGAATGAATATTATATGTTAATGAATGAATGTGAATACGTTAATGAATGAATGTTATATGTTATTAATGGATGAATGAATGATTAATGTTATATGACCAAGTGTGGGGAATTGAGAGTGATGTGAGGGGGGGGGGGAGGGGCCAAATGAGCTTCCACCTTCACATGGTTGGCCCTATTAAGTAGAGAATATTAAACTATTCTCAAAACAAAGAGAAGCTCAATAAGGTAATTCGCTTTTCAATCATTTTCGTTTTAAAACCTGTAGGGTTTTTATCGCAATTTCGATGAACATAGCCCAACAAACCACAAAAATTTGTAGCAGGGTTACTATACACACGATGTAGTTTTCATCATAATGGTAATGATGGTTTTCTCCACCTCATCAAAAAATGGACGAATGTTTGGTGTTTCTTCGATGATTTCAAATGGGCATGATACAACAATGATTTTTTGTGTCAATATATGGACAAAGTTACGTTGATTTTGTGACAGACACCATCAACATTTTCTGTGGAGCTAACTGATGATGCTAGGTCATGGTTTTGACGTATAAAAATTGGTCATTAAAGCAACAAAATTTAAATCAGTATTGCGTCGATAAGTCGACAATATTTTTTTGATGTCACCAAACATTCATTGGAATTTGTAGTCAAATATAGTAATGACTAGATGCTAGTTAAAATTGTGGTGCCTGTGGATCAAATATAGGTTGAACGTTGCAACTTATGTTCATCTCTAGAATGTTTGTGCAAAAGTAGCAGGTGTAAGGACAAGTTCCAAAAACATTTGTAGCATCCTCCCTACCTATAATGAAATGGAAGCTTAGGAACATGGCATGCACATCCATCAAGGAATAATAGGAGGTGGATTTATGTCAGATATAATGTTTGGAAAATCTCTAGTAAGAATGTATGCAAAAAAATTGGAAGCATAGCAAGGCACGTGAACTATTTAACAAAATGTTACAAAGAAATGCCATCTCTTGGAATGCCATGATTACAGGGTACATATTAAATGGATTTGTGGGAAAAGCTTTAGAAACTTTCAAGAAAATGCAATTGGTAGGTATAAAACCCAACTCCGAACCTTTACCAACGTCCTGTCTATCTATACCGGATTAGGTACTTTGGAACAGGGTATGGATTTTTATTAAAACCCAAGAATGCAAAGACTAGTAATAGCTAAACAGATGAGCATCACAACAACGACATTAGATAGGGAAATAATTTTGGCCAAGGAAATGGTAGAGATTCAGACAAACATCTAAAGTTTCTAAGCATGTAAGCTTCCACATATCATGCCAAATTCTATAGGGAAAGTATTCTAATACCCCAAAAATAATCACTATTTCTCAGTCATGCAAAACCAAGAGAGAGAGAGAGTTGAAGGAAATCAAATAAAATAGAAAAATATGGCATGAACATAGTGCTTTGACTCATCAATAGATTCCAACCAGATCTAGAAACATTACATTAAGAGTCATTAACCATATAAGAATACATACTTGAAGATGATGTTCTTGCAGCTTTTATTCAAAACTGGCACCAATGGGATTACTGGATTTCTATTCTCTTATATGTAGAGACTTGGCATAACTCCTCCACCCTTTATCATTGAGGAGAAGAATTGTTTAACTTTTTCTATCATCAGTTTACCAGACCACCTCTGAATCCTTTTCCCAAAACTGATGCCAAAAAAATATTTCTCCCCAAAAGACAAAGTTTCCCCAAAAGAAGTACCACATAGAGGGCATGCAAAAATGTGGATGCAAAGGCCAGTCATGTGGAAAGTAGGAGAGAATGCATGAAGCTAGGTGGAGGTAAAAGCCAGGACAGGTCTAAAGCTTAAAAAAATGTCATATATATATATATATAATATATATATATATATATAATTTCATTTATTATTTTGTTTGTTATTAATTTATATATATAAAAACATATTAATAATACAAATTAATAATATTAAATATGTTTCTTTTGTTGCTTGAATATAAATATTAAATATCAACTTTATTCTTCACTTAACCTGAAGACTTAGCATTGCTTATTTACTCCTACAATATAGACATAAATACATTTTAAATAATTTGCATGTAAAAGTATTAAAACTTTACACAATTAAATAACTTAAGAATTTGTGTGCAAATATATATATATATACATATATTATTGTTTTATTTTATTTATATACTCATTGTGAAATTTTATAAAATAATTAAAGAAAAACTATTTAAAACATATTCCTAATTTCTTTATCCAATGTAATTGAATAATTATCACAATATAAAACATTTAATTGTCATAGGTCAATTCATCCTTTTTCAATAAATCAAATATAGATAATATACCCTCTTAAACTTAAATTAAGTTATTCACTTAATTAAATAATCCTCTTTAAGAGTACTTACCCAAATATTAATTAAAACTAGTGATAATAATATTTAGCTTAATTGGTTTCTTATCGGTAGGCATTTTAATCTCACTATTTCAATTAATAATCAGAATATATATAACATCTTTTTTTTTACATTCATTTAATTATTGTTTTAATCCCAATTAATTGTGTCACCTTGTAATCAATTTAATTTAATTAAATTTATTAATCAAGGTTGGTTATAATATTACTTATCACATAATTTCAAAAGCAAATTTAACAATGTAATAATGAACACAAAAAGACAATGCAATTTAACCAAACAAACTTACTCAAGATCCAAGACGGTTGAAACAGAGGGACACTACATCCTCCCCCCCTTGGCATCGACTTACTCCTGGAAGTCACACAATGGCATAAATGCACACAATCATATGCACAACAACACAATGAACTAATAACTGGACCAAATAATTAAACCAACATCAATTAAACAATTAAGATTAATTGACTCAAAACCAAATGTTATCGAAATGAAGATGAGGTCATATACAGACGACCTCATCAACATAAAGACAAGGTGATGGACTAGGATGTAGGACTTTCTTGTCAACTCTATTTTCAACTTCATACCCATTGGGATTTATGAGGCTCACCTTGTCCTGACACTGCAGGTGGAATCGAGGCTTGGTTACCTACAATCCTGCATTAAAGAAAATGTTGTGTACACATATGTCCAATAGCAACCACACCATGAAAGGATATCACAACATAGTAGGGCACTCACGAGTGAGTGATACTACATTGTCCCTCTCACCAAACAACAAGCAACAACTACATCATCCAGAACAACTCTAGTAATCACTTCATTTTGTATCAATCTGCTACTTATCAATTAGAAAAATAATCACATAATGATCATAACCATGAATCTATATACTATATTTTATTAGAAACAGATCACTACTTGACATTATAGGTACCTACCTAGCTAAAGATCCCAATTACATTACCTATATCACTAAGTTTATGAAGTCAGCTTACCTAGAAATCATAGACTAAGGTAGAAACATAACACATTAGTACTAGTAATTAAGTTGATTCTTTACCCTCGATGTGCAACATAATTATCCACACAATCACATATTTTCATTATGCATCATTATTTACACACAAAGCTATTCACTTCATTCACTATTTATTAAAATTTTCAAAACATTTTCAATAAAAAGGCCAGGATTTTACACTTTAGTTTTCAAGAAAAAAAAGCTCATTTCTCTATAACACTCAGAATTAGAGTGCCACAATTATCCCAGTCATCTACATTTTCAACCAAATAAAACTAAATGGGTGCACAAGCACCAATGAAGTCTTAAGGTATCTATTATATTAGAAAAAGAAGCTTCCAATGCAAAGGTGACTACTTGCTATCAACTAGAGGACACTCCTTTGGGTCCTCATTTGAGTCCATCATGACCTTCTTAGAGGAAGAATGATGTACTTGTAGACACTCTTTCTATTCTTTCATCAAATTGGGAACATTGGGTCCACACCCTAATGGGAAATCTCGGACCATTGAGGGTTTCTTTGTCCTAACAACATGTTTAGATTCTACAATTTTTCTTCCCCTTTCTATCTTAGACCGAACTTGGGCATGCACCAAGGTCTCATCATTGGAGATGTCTTCTAACAATTAACATACTCACACCCTTTCTAAGCCTGGCTACTCTGAGATTTTTCCTACACCTCCTAAGTGGTTCAGAGAATCCCTACTTTCCCTTAGTTTGGTGTCATGAGAATGTTAAGATAAGGTACCTTGGTGGTTAGTCTTTTGGCCACCACCACATTTTCTACTATGACCTCACCCTTGATCTCTAGGAATCCTACACACATCACCAAGAAAGAAAGGGTCACAAGGGTGACACAAGATGATAGAAGGAAAACAACACAAAATACCAACTTTATCATGAACTCATCATATTCACACACACAAACTCACATCACTGGAAAAAATAGCACATGACAACACAAAGGTCCATAATGCATCCCTGGTAGGAAGAATATCGATGCATTGTGCACTTCACCGAGGTTCCTATCATTTCCACTAGTTTTTTGCAACTTTGTACCAACACCAACTATGGACAAACTCATATCTCTAAATAATAATGACAGAAGGGTGAAAACCTAAACTTGAGAGTTTGAATGCAACATGTTAACATAATGGGCTCATAATGTCCAATGTATGAGCCTAAGCTCTAATACCAATAATGTGACACCTTGCCGTGCAAACACCAAAGGACAACATAAACAACAAATTACCACAATTTTTATTTTTTGAAACTAGAACAATACATTAGTTGAAAATGAACATATATTACATATAGGGAAATTATACAATCATAATGACCATTACATCCTCTGGGGTACATGAGATGACATACGAAATCCTAAAACTAATACCATACAATAACAAACAAATCAAGATTACATAAAGATAACATACAACCATCCATGATCGAAGGAGATGAAAAGGATAAATACATTATTCTATTACATTTCAATTCATAGTTCAATATTATAGTTTTGGAGCATATTTCCACATATACAACACATTAAGGATACAACATTACAATACATAAAGAATACATCAAGTGCAAGAATGATACATCAACAAAGAATAAGGTACAAAATGAGGAATAGTCTTTGACCAAGAGAAGCTCTGGAACTCTGCATCCACTTTTACATCATGAACACAACCTAGGAACCCAATGGGATGCATAGCATGTTCCACCCAACCATGTGGATCTGAAGACCCACCCCACATGCTAGGGGATGAGAAGAAATATCCACACCCAAATTGGTCAGGCGAACAATGGAAAACGAGACTCCATGACAAGAGCAACAACAACACAAGATTACATCTCACATCATCAACACATAACTATGACAAAATAATGGAAATTATAACAAAACCAAATGCCAATATTATAGATCAACACTAAATAACCATAAGAGGTACCAACAACAATAGGATCCAAAGCCTTCAAATGAAATCACAATATCAACCAACAATAAATATCAAGTGGACCTTTCATTAACATCAATCAAGTTGCCATGAGGTATGTGTGCAACACTAAAATATAGAACTTGGAGGCTTCAACAAAAAACACCAAGAACCTATTGCCTCAACAACATCATCAATTCAAACAACACTCCTAAAGGAAACCAAACAAGGGAAAATAAATGGATATTGTGGGAAAGTGTCGTCACATGGCCTTACATGGATTATCTAGACAACCTATCACAAGGTGTTGCCTCCATCTATGGTTATCCTTACTGCCTATCTCAAGGCACCGCTCCATAGGGTGACACATGTAGAACCACTTACCTTCCATGAGGACAAGGTAGTGATCTTACCAGCTAGGTCTTCTCATCCCATCCTTAGCCTGTGAAAGCACTAACAATATGGGTGAGGCACATAATTAATCTTGTTTAATGTTTAACTACCCAAACCCACTAGTTCATTAATTACATTATAACTTGTTTAGGAAACTCTTACATGGGTTACCCTAACAACCCCTTTGTGCATTGGCCCCATGAAGAGCCACCCTCCCCAACAATTTCGAAACAAGACTCACAACAAGGGGTGTACCAAACATAGAAGCCACAAAATGAAAGCACATGTAAGGCATGAACCATCTCGCTCATAGTCATAACCAAAGGAAAAGAAAAACATGGAACAAGGTACACCCATGAGAGCTCAAAATAGGAATACGATCATTGAATCACAAAATTCCAACCATGAAAAATCAATAATAATCTAGTTCACTATTTCCTTTGCAAGCCTAAAATGCCAAAAATCCACAAACTCCTACTAAAGGCAATTCAAACATATTAGGTTCCCAACCATCTCAAAATATGACTATAGGAAATACAATGCATAAACTCTCCTCAATTAGAATTAACAGAAAAGAAAGACTCATGTCATGGAACTCTAGAATGACTATTTAAAATCTAAGTGTAGAATAAAAGTAATAATCATGACAACGATAGCAGTCAACTAAGCACATCTCAACTTGAAAACCAATCCAATAATTTAGCATGAACAACCAACCAAAATCTTCACACTTTCGCTAATCAACTACTTATACAATGAGAGCACTTATTCAAGCATTACAACCAAATAACAAGGCACCAACAATCAATGAAACATGATCATAAATACATTCACGACCCATAATATATTGAAAGAAAACTATGTAACTAACATATTCAACAAACTCATTAACCATAAGGTAAATACTCCTTTTATTACAACATTATTTTCACATATTTCCAATATTACCATTTACCATAAGCTATCCAATCATTATCTAACACAATAGTTTTAATCTCTTCAAGAACATTCTCTTAACTCTCTAACCCTAATACAACTTACATCTTCATATACATATATAGATAGTCAACCCATTAAACTAGACCATCATAACCTTATACCATGATTAGAAAATCATTATAATAGAATACGTTTTGCTTAATCATGCCTTAGGTATAATTAAATCAATTCCCCTTACCCTATTTACATCAATAACTTGTAAATATTGAGCAATTACATAAATATTAATAACACACAAATGCATACATATAATTATTTTTATATAAATTTATTTTACTTATTTTTTCCCAATTACTTACTTGAATAAAAGAGTTATTTTATTAAGTAACCTCCTTGTCTTTTCTAAAAGTATTATCTCTTAAATCTTTAACCCTAAAACTACTTCCAATAAATAAATCCACTATATGAATACATCTATCTTGAATTAGATTATTTGAAGAATACTAATCTTTGCGATACAATACTATATTTACATAATGCCACGTGTAATAAATAAAAGTACTCTATAGAAATTAATGCTATTAGATGTACAAAATTCAGTAAATAATGAGATTTCCAAATTCCCATTCAACATCATTTAAACATAAATTCTATATTTTCTTTTAAACTTAAATTAATTAACTAATTCTCTTAAAAGATAATTACTTAAATATTTAATATTATATAAAGGACTTTATTTACTTATATTTTCAAAAAATATAACTCTTTAATTTTAATCTACGAAATATCTTTCTTTCATAATAATATAGTTAAAGATTACTTATAAATTTAAAATTATATTCTATAACCTTTAATTCACTCAACTTAATTAAATCTTTTAATCATCAATATTTACTTATTTCCTAAATTCACTAACAAGATAAAATGAAACCCTATTAAAATTACAACTTATTATAATACAATAATGATACTCCAAGAAAGGATAATTGTATTTATAACTTTATTATAATTTTAACCCTAAACCAACGCCCTCACAATAAAGTGTTTCATCAATATAAGAACATGCAGTTTGGATCATTGATTCCAGTATTAGATTTAATTATAGGAAAATTCATTAATGATATACATTCTCTCCCTTTCTAATTTATCATATGTAATCTTTTACTAAACATCTTTACATTACAATACATGTATGCATATTCACATAATTTCACGAGGGTTTAGATTGACTTATAGATGATTCTGAGATTGCTTTAATTTATATTTTATTTTGTTTTTTATTTTATGACCATTTGTAACTGTCATATTGCAACCTACACATGTAATCTCCTCATATAAAGGAACAAGTTTCTAACACAATTACTTTCTTATCTATTGTTCTCTTCGAAAAAGGGAATCAAATTTATATTTTATAGGGTCTTGATGAAGAATGTTCTATCCTTGGACAAAAAAAAAAGCCTAGGTAGACTGAAGAGTCAACCATGATCATTGTTGAAATGCATGTCTTGCAAATATCAGGTCGCTTTGAAAATCCATCTTAGCTTACCCAAATCACGCAGTGGTTGAGCTAAGATTTTGGAAGTTCAAACAAAAATAATAGAAGACACTCATATAAGTATTAATGTGAGAAACTAGTGTGCTAGTCAACTTGCAAGTAGAACACATAAGCACTGGGACATGGCAGAATGAACAAGATAATATGTAGCATTAGCATTGTATACCAATGGCCATGCAAGTAAATCAAATTAGGCAAGATATGAGTAAGTAAACATAATTGGGAAAGATATGAGCATTGATCTTCAAGTATCTATTATATTCTTCAAGGGCATCCATCGAATCCTTTACGTGATTCAGTTTTAAGGGACATAAATAATCTCAAGAGAATGCGTAAAAGATTAAACAAGGGAGCTCTCGAATTCTTTAATTAGAAATGATGCACTCTAAAACACATCCGTACATGCAAGCTTCGCTTTAGTTCTAAGAGCACGCCATCATGCAGGTTTCACGAATGAAGGTTGTGCACGCTTCACACATCTGTAATTCCTTATTGTGTTACATATATAGCTGATCATTAGGTGTGCATGGTTGACCTTCATGCCTGTATTGGCTATCTTGGAGACAACCCAAAACCTCACTACTAGATGCCAGTTGAAACTGTGGTTCTTGTGGATCAAATACAGGCTGAACGCTACAACTTATGTTCATCTCTAAAACATTTGTGTAAAAGCGGCAGGTGGATAGGTTCCACAAACTTTTCTAGTGTCCTCCCTACCTGTAATGAAATGGAAGGTTAGGAACAGGGTGTGTACATCCATCAAGGAATAACAGAAGGTGGATTTATGTCAGATATAATGTTTGGAAAAGCTCTGGTAGGAATGTATGCAAAAAAAAGTGAAAGCACACCAAGGCACATGAACTATTTAATAGAATGTTATAAAGAAATGTCATCTCTTGGAATACCATGATTAAAGGGTATGCATTACATGGATTTGTGGGAAAAGCTTTAGAAACTTTCAAGAAAATGTAATTGGCGGGTATAAAACCTAACTCCCAACCTTTACCAACATCCTACCTGTCTATACCAAATCACGTGCTTTGGAACAAGGTATGGATTTTTATTAAAACCCAAGCATGCAAATATGAGCAATAGCTAAAGAGAGGAGAAGCATAATAGTGACATTGGGTAGGGAAATAATTTCAGCCAAGGAAATGGTAGAGTTTCAGAAAAACATCTAAAGTTTCTAAGCATGTAAGCTTCCACAAATCATGTCAAATTCTATAGGGAAAGTATTCTGATACCCCAAAAACAATCACTATTTCTCAGTCATGCAAAGTTACCATTTTATTCTGTTTATGTTCTGCTCTCCCCTATTCTAACAGTGGTATCAGAGCCCAAAGACATCTGAGGGAGTCTTCCAGTCTGAATATAGTAGGCCACTACTTTTAAGAGAAAGACAAGTTACTGAGGAAGAGTGCAGGTGAGGATCAAAAAAATCAGTGATGAAAATTATCAAAGCTTGGTTAATCGTGTTGGCTGGGAGCTGCTTGAAGTCAAAGAATCACTGGTGAAAGTAGAAAGATTGCTTGTTTCCGCCGCTGCTCAGGAGAAGAGAATAGAGATTGCCGCTCAAGACAAAGGCCGCAGCCAGTCACAAATGAAGTCTATTTTTTTAAGGAAGCCGTGAAGGAGTTCTGATCACTGTTTGTGCAAAATAAATCCACCACAGTTTCAGATTATCGGAGATTGCTGTCAGAAGATCCAAGCTACTTGAAGCAAGGTTGATCGAAGCAAGTTTGATCAAAGCAAGGAAGTGTCAGATGAATTTGAGGAGGAAATCCTGTCACAATTTGTGACAGACGTCAGGAAGAAATTAAGAAAGATTTTGGAGGTGATCCTGTCACCATTTGTGACAGATGTCAAGAGCCTACTAGGATCCATGAGCACCAGCAGTGTGACTCTATGGGAGATGCTGAGAAAATACAAGTGTTGAGCACTTGAACCACTAATGGACTGGTAACCAAATGTGCCAGAGCTTGTGGTTAGAGCATCTCAACTGCAACATGGGATTTCCTAGGTTCGATCGCTAGATCTCAAAAAATTTAGACGCTGCAACATCAGTGAAAGAGACTAAGAATGTAATGAAATTCGTGGTAGAAATTAGGGGGGAGTGTTGGCAAGTAATTTCTCCCATGTGATCAAACTTCCAAACTCTTCTGCCACCAACCTATCACCGACCTGCAAACCATTTTCTATGCATGTGATTTTACTGTTCTGTATTCTGGAAAATTCCAAAGACCTCTATAACTAGAGGCAGATGCAATGTGGTTATTCACTCTTTAGCAGAGTCCAGCTCCATAGAGCTGTTATAGGATATAATATATGTAATGTTATTGATCATTTAATATAATGTGCTAAATCTGTGGTTGCCATTTTATTCTGTTTCTATTCTGCTCTACCCTGTTCTAACATTATGTTCATCTCTAAAACATTTGTGTAGAAGTGGCAGGTGTAAGGATAGGTTCCACAAACTTTTCTAGTGTCCTTCCTACCTGTAATGAAATGGAAGGTTAGGAACAGGGTGAGTACATCCATCAAAGAATAACAGAAGGTGGATTTATGTCAGATATAATGTTTGGAAAAGTTGTGGTAGGAATGTATGCAGAAAAAGTGAAAGAACAGCAAGGCACATGAACTGTTTAATAGAATGCTATAAAGAAATGTCATCTCTTGGAATACCATGATTACAGGGTATGCATTACATGGACTTGTTGGAAAAGCTTTAGAAACTTTCAAGAAAATGCAATTGGCAAGTATAAAACCTAACTCCCAACCTTTACCAACATCCTACCTGTCTATACTAGATCAGGCGCTTCGGAACAGGGTATGGATTTTTATTAAAACCCAAGCATGCAAATATGAGCAATAGCTAAAGAGAGGAGGAGCACAACAATGACATTGGGTAGGGAAATAATTTCAGCCAAGGAAATGGTAGAGTTTCAGAAAAACATCTAAAGTTTCTAAGCATGTAAGCTTCCACAAATCGTGTCAAATTCTATAGGGAAAGTATTCTGATACCCCAGAAACAATCACTATTTATCAGTCATGCAAAACCAAGGGAGAGAGAGAGAGAGAGAGAGAGAGTTGAAGGGAATCAACCGAAATAGATGAATATGGCATGAACGTAGCACTTCAACTCTTCAACAGATCCAACCAGATCCAGAAACATCACATTAAGAGTCATTAACCATTTAAGAATACATACCTGAAGATGGTGCTCTTGCAACTTTTATTCCAAACTGGCACCAATGGGCCTACTGGATTTTTATTCTCTTATATGTAGAGACTTGGCATAACTCCTCCACCCTTTATCGCTGAGGAGAAGAATCATTTAACTTTCTCTATCATTTGTTTACTAGACCACCTCTGAATCCTTTTCCCAAAACTAATGCCAAAGAAATCGTTCTCCCCAAAAGGCAGAGTTTCTCGAGAAGAAGTACCATGTAGAGGGCATGCAAAAATGTAGATGTAAAGGCTAGGCACTTGGAAAGTAGGAGAGAATGCACGAATCTAGGTGGAGGTAAATGCCGGGACAGGTGTAAAGCTTAAAAATATATATATATATATATATATATATATATATATATATATATATATATATATATATATATATATATATATATATTAATTTAGCTGAAAGAATGATTCTTTAAATGTATATATATAAGTTCATTTATTATTTTGATTGTTATTTATATATATATATAAACATATTAATAATACAAATTAATAATATTAAATATGTTTCTTTTGCTGGTTGAATATAAATATTAAATAGCAACTTTATTCTTCACTTAACCAGAAGACGTAGCATTACTTATTTACTCCTATAATATAGACATAAATATATTTAAATAAAATGTAAAAGTATTCAAACTTTATACAATTAAACTTAAGCATTTGTGTGTGTGTGTGTGTATATATATATATTATTATTTTTATTTATATACTCATTGTGAAATTTTATAAAATAATTAAAGAAAAACTATTTAAAACATATTCCTAATTTCATTATCCAATGTAATCGAATAATTATCACAATATAAAACATTTAATTGCCATAGGTTGATTCATCCTTTTTCAATAAATCAAATATAGATAATATTCCCTTTTAAACTTAAATTAATTTATTCACTTAATTAAATAATCCTCTTTAAGAGTACTTACCCAAATATTAATTAAAACTAGTGATAATAATATTTAGCTTAATTGGTTTCTTATCAATAGGCATTTTAATCTTACTATTTCAATTAATAAAGAAAATATATATAACATTCCTTTTTTTTAACATTCATTTAATTATTATTTTAACCCTGATTAACTGAGTCACCTTGTAATCAATTTAATTAAATTAATCAATGCTGGTTATAATATTACTTTATCACTTAATTTCAAAAGAAAATTTAATAATTTAATAATGAACACAAAAAGACAACGCAATTTAACCAAAAGAACTTACTCAAGATCCAAGACGACCAAAATGGAGGGACACTACAGAAAGTCTGGAGCAATACATGAAGATTTGGCCCTTGAATGCTTTAGAAAGCTAACTTGATGACTTCTAATGAAGAAACCCTAGCTTGCTTGACTTGGATGATAATATGGATGATGAATTAATGATGAAAGATGTAAAAATGAGTTGTTAGAGGTAAAATGAGGATAAAAATATTTATTTATAGACAATTGTGCCTTAGTATCCTGATTATACCTCATCACAGGTCGACATATAGTGAAATTAAACTTTAAATTTCACTTTTTCCCACTCAAAGGTCAAAATGGGGCCAGATAGGACTCATTTGCCACACGTGGCGAATGGGTCCCACCTAAATGGGACTGATTCTCCATACATGGCGAATGGGTCCCATAGGGGCCAACTTGACAACTCAAAAGCTAAGAGATAAAGAAATAAGGTTTAAATTGCAACTTTGTTGGGTATTTGATCAATTTAAGCCTCAAGATGCATAATATGGGACTATTGGTGATGATGTAAATGTCAAATAGGGCTTGGGACACATAAATCAATGTGAAAGTGTGATTAAATACACTTTACAACACTAAAATGAGGTCCACATAGCCTAGGAATGCACAAGAACCAATGTGAATGTGTAAGACGCATTACAACACTAGTTTATCATTAAGTTTACATTAAGAACCTTCTAGATTGATGTAATAATGTCATTAAACACATTTTATAATGTTGAATTAGGGAGGAATAGGTTTATTAAGTATAGAAAAGTATGAAATTCCTTTATAAGACTTTACAACACCTTTACAAGACATTATTAAATGTATTTTATTTAATTTGCAAAGGTCCAAGACCTAGTGTGGATGCATAAAATGCCTCACAACACTAGATTAAGGCCTCATTAAGTCTAATTAATCATGAATTAATTCCATGTCAAGCAAAGGTTCCATTTTTCTATGGCACATTTAGCACCCACTTTAGTGAGAGGATGGACTTGCTTCAAACTCACACTAAAGTAGACATTCAAGAGAGATCTTCTTGCATAGATGAAGATGACAAAGAATGAAAAAGATCAAAGGACATGGCCAAGCCCCTAGGATCAAAGATCCTAAGTCAATCTATTAGGATACAAAATCATGCAATGGCAAGAATGAAGAGAATGAAAGATGGGGTAGAAAAGATTTACTCACTCTGGGCTAACGAAACTTCTTGGTTGTCTGCCGGGTGAGAAAGGCCAAAGGTATACTCAAGATGGGGCCACAAAACTAGTTTTCTGTGGGCTAAGAAGTCCCAAAAAGGTAAGATACATACGCTAGTTGGTATGCACTCACAAACACAAAAGTGGCTATGGGGAAAAGTCATGCTACTAGGTGGGCTTCCCGCTTAACCATATTAAAGTTATACCTATTGATAACTTTAACAAGGCACCACAAGGAAAATGCCATGAACAAAAAGAAAGGTACCATGGTCATGCAAGTTGCATTATGCAAGGTGGCAAAAAGGAAATGCAAAAATTTAAAATGTAAAATGCAAAATGTAAGAGTGTAAAATGTTCAAAGGAGTCTTGTTCAGTTCATGCAAGGTCAATCACTTAGGGAACATTGTGTCTAATTTCTCCAAGAGAGGACCAATCAAAGAATAGTATATTTGCAATTTAGGGGATGCAGTGTGTCACATCAAACCACCAAGAGGAATGTAATATGCTAAGATAGATCACAATTATGAAGGACATTACACCCAATGTCATCCACAAAGTGACAAATTCATTACATAAATGATAAGGCTACACTAGGAACCAAGAATGCAAATGAATTAATGGTAATGTATTCCTCCCACTTTAAATAAATTGCTACACATTATTTTGTGAGAAATTACTTTAAAGTAGAGAAGGAAAGAAAATTCAAAAAGAAAACAAGACATGAGAGCCAACTCGAAAATACCTATGCCAAGTCATATGTTTTGAAGTAAGACTACATCATGTCAAGGAAAAGGAAAAGAGAGAGGAGTATGTCACATGCAATTCAATCTTAAGATATGTCATCCACATACCAAGCTTGCTCTTGATATGTTCATGAAAGGTTAATGATTAGCCAAAAGAGACAATGACTTGAAGTGACATACGAGGACAAGGCTAACAAATCCCTTGCCCCCACTAAGTGCAGGACAAAGGAGATCCAAATTTTTCATGGTATGTTGCCCCTTGTGATGGATGTAAAACATGCAATGGTGAGAATATATTCAAATGGATTCGATAAATGGTTCATGGATGAATGGATTTATTATGGATGAGATGGATGGAATGTTGGATTTATTATGGATGAGATAAGATGCTTCCACCTAAACTAGCACACGTAGATGCTCGATTCTACACATGACACATGTTTGCCAAGTTTTTATCATGGTACCTATCCAAAGTGCCACTATAGTGGTTTTCACTAGAGGATGATTTTTTTCTTTACTATTTTCAATCCTTTTTCTAATTTTTTTGGATTTTTTAATTTTTGATTTTTTTTTGTGTTTTTCTGAAAGATTTTAAGCTCATGTTGAACCACTTCATGGTGTTGATGTAGATTCCCTTGTCATAATGTTCCATCGATATCCTACTTGAAGAAGTTTCTTTGCTAAGATACATGCACTTGAATGCAACTTTTGAGATTTCTGATATGCTTTATTAATATCAGAGTTAACTCTATCTTGGTGCACACATCACAATGGAGTGCCTTCTGAATCCTTATGATGAAGGGTTGTTGCCAATACATGGTCAATGTGAGAATCATATATCATGTGTGGAGGCATGGATGGAGTATTTTTAGGGATAGGAGATGGATTGGTTGATAGTTTGGAACCTTTGATTCTCCAAACTTGGGAAGATGAGAAATGATGGGTGGATACGAAAGTGTGCATGGAATTAAGACCAACTGCTTGATATACTTTGTACATCACTCCAGAAGCCCGCTTCTTCCTTTGTGGATATCTTTGATGGATATTTTTCCCTTTTTCATTTTTCCCAATAGTTTCTTTGACCGATGGATTTTGATAGGGATAATCTTTCTTTATATTCTTTGGTATCCATTTGTATTTGATGTGTCCTTCATGCTTTGTTTCTTTTTCTTTGATAACATTCTTTGTGCTTTGATTCAAATCTTTCTTTTGAAGTTGGTCCCAATCCGTGGATGGGGTTATGGGTGCATGAAGATTCATGACATGGCTGGTTACAATATTGACATTAGTTTCATCATAAAGAATATTTGTGCTCCCTACATTGACATTTGCTTGAGACATAGTTTCCCCCAGTATGGTGGTAGTAGCTATTGGTGTAATTAAATGTCTTGTACCTTGTCCTAGGTCATAATTACACCTTAGTTAAGTTTACTTAGGGACCACATAGGAGGTTGTTGGAGAATTTCCACTTTTGGTGGACTTGACATGTCATTACTTTATCACTTCCACCTTTTGTGGACACATCATGTGATTATCTCTCCACCTTAAGTGGAGTGATAGGTTTTCCTAGTTGTTTCATGTCATAAGATTATGACACTTGTCATAATCTTATGCCCTTCTATGTTCTCACCTTGGCTATATAACCAAGGAGTCTCTCTCATTGTAATCAATCATAATCATATCATATTAATGACATTGAATACAATCTATTCTTGTCATATATTCTCTCTTTTTGTGCTTTCCATTTGGTCCATAGATCTTGGGTGGCAGCCATAGCCAATTCTAATAGTAGCAACTTCATGCTTTGATTCTGCTTGTTCTAAGAGATATTGTTTAAAATGTGTTTCTAATCAATGATCAGTATAGATGACGTTATTTCCATTTGTTGCTCTACTAACTCTAGAATATCCTATTCTATCTGACTTGTTTCCTTGAGTGGATAATGTTGGATATCCTCATCCCTGATGTCCTCAATTTGAATTTGGGATATGTCTCATCTTGATGTTGATAATTCAATTTGACTGAAGGAATCAATAACCTACTCTTTTTGTGTAATAATGTCAAGAGTAAAGGAATCTTGTTCTGAATGAAGATCATCTATGTGTCCATCCACAGAAAGCATCTCATGGGTAGATGTAGGAGTATGTGCTATATGGATATGATCATCATGTATAGATAGGAGAGTGTCCATTAGATCATTGTAATATCTTGGAGATATGAATTCTTGATCTTGAATGATTTCATAATTTCTTTCAACATGCTTTGGATCAAGTTCTTGACATGGGTCAATTTCAAAGGATGGATTGCTTATAAAGGGTTCTTGTATGGGAAGTGGCTCAATATCCTCTTGATCTTTCAGTGAATTTGGATCAAGTGTTGAGTTGAAGATTCCTTCAATATCAACAATCATGAGGTTGAAGGATGTCAATATGTCTTGGAAAGGACCATTGCTAGACTTTGGTGAGAGATGTTGATCTTGCTTTAGAATAAATTCTTGAGATATGTCCTCTAACTCATTACATGATGTAGAGACATTTTTGACATGATCATTGGTCGATGGATCGTTGATTACAGGATCAAATAATGTTAACACTCCTTGAAGTAGATCATTGTTGGATATTATTGAGGGATTCTTATCATGATCAAAAAGTGATTCTTGATGTATGTTGATTTGATCTTCGAATGAGGTTGAAAAATCTTCCATGTGTTCGTTGATGGATAGGTCTTGATCATGTGATCGTTGACTTGGATCGATATATGGAGTCATTAATATTTTTTTGGGATTTTGAACAACATTTTCTTGTTGGGATTGGTATTGGGCTTGAGTTTGTACTTGCGCTTGAGCCTGGGCTTGTGTTTGTTGGGCTTGTAGTGTGGCTTGGGAAACATGAGTAGCTTGTGTAGCTTGTTGAGTAGCTAGTTGTGCAGCTTGTTGATTTTGGTTTTGTTGGTGTGCCTTCTAATCAGCAGCCTGTTGAGTGGCTTGCAATGCAATGTTGTATTGGTTTGATGTGTTTGGTTTGGGTGGTGGTGGTGGCAAAGGTAGTTTGGTAATAGTGCTTGTTGTAGTGATAAGAGGTATCATCATATTGATGATTGGGATTTGAGTGGTGGATGGTGCGATCAATATGGTTATTCCTTGAGAGACCATGTTTTGAGGGATGATAGATGATGTGTTGGTTGCTTGTGCTATGGAGATGGTTGCCATCTGTTGTTGTGATACCAATGGAAAGGGGGGAGATTTGGTATGATGCCTTGAGTGATGGTTGGGGGCATGTTTTGGATGAGTGGTGGTAGCAAAGGTAGCCCCAATCCAAGAGGTGATATGGATGTTAATGGCAAGGGTGGGAGTGGTGAGAAAGTGAGTGGCATGCTCCCTTGGGGAAAAGATAATGTTTGATCAAAACTGCCCCCTAGTCCAAATAGGTCACTTTCTCCTTGTGATCTCGTAGTGAGAGAGGTTTGAGGGGTTGTGCGAAATGATGATGATGGGCCATTAATATTATGAAAGGTGAGGGGGAAATATGGGTGTGATGGATTTTGAACAACATTTGTATGATTTTTAAACATATCTATCCAAAATTTTACCAAGTGTGGATTTGAAATGTTCATGTTTGGTATAGTTGTACTTGGTATATTCATATTTGGCATGTATGGATTTGGTGGGATAATGTTGTTTTGTTGAAGACTCGTGCATTGAGTATTTGGTTGATAGATTTGTAAGTTTGGATTTGGATTTAAATCTATCATCAGAAAAGTTGTTCCAAGATTTAGATTGGGTATACTCACATTTGTTGTACAATTGAGGTTTGTAGGAGATAATGATCCCATGTATGGATTGTATAAATGTGAGTTTTTAAAATCAATTGGCAATGTGAGGTTTTGATAATTTGGTTGGCTTGGATTTCTCATGATGTATGGATCAATTTTATATTCCATGTTCTTCTTTTGTTTTGACCTTGTTGTAAAAGTGACCTCTAAGGTGTTTTTGACCAATGATGAGATGAAGGATGAAAGGGGTGAATGATATGGGTGTTGATTTTTTAGGAACTTTGGATCAATGCTAGAATTTAGGATTTTACTTTAGGAACTTGTTCAAAGGTGAGCTAATTTAAATAGAGGTATGAGAAAGGATGCATTCCCATACTTATAATTAAACAAGGTGATTTTGATTTGGTTTAAGGATGTACCCAAATCTAGATAATGATGTTTCCAAAGCTCTAAAGTTGCTTGTGGGATGGGATGATAAATGTTTGAAATGGATGAAGTGTTTGATTTTGATCCTAAATGAACCTAAGGACTTGTTTAGAAGGCCAAGGTTTTGAAGAACATAACTTTCCCTTCAAACCAAAAGATCAATGTTCTCTCAAAAGACCATAAGACAAAAGATACACAAGCACATGTGTGGGGTTCGATTTATTTCATCTTGATTAGTGAATTGCTTTTACCACAAAAACTTTCTTGATTAAATTTTCAAACTAAAAATCCAATGTCCTAACTTCTTTTCATCCTACAAAGTGATATGTGGAATTCAAGGAAATCAAGGCAATGGTTACCTAATGTTGACCTTGGTAGAAGAAAATTAAGATGTCAACCCAGTTACGTAGAAACCTCTAAGGACATAATCCCCAGGGTAAGCAATAGTTCTTGGGTTTTTTCAAAGGTATTTCCTCTAAGGGGTTTGAAATTTTGATTTTCCTATTGAATGTGTGTTTCCCAATGTTTTCAAACAAGCAAGTCTTTTGATACCAAGAACATGCACAACCCTATGGGTATGAAAGACTTTACTTGTTGAGTTCCCACTTGGACAAGTCTAGCTACACCTACTCTTAGTGAATGATTAGATGCTTGACCCCACTGGCTCCCCTCCACAACACTCACTTATATAGGGCAGCCAAGCATCAACACCCATGAAACTCCCATGGCATGCTTTTCATTTCTACGAAGAGCCAATAAAACATGGGATGGCTTCAGAACAACCATTCTTGCACCAACAAGTAGATCAAGGATTTTGGCCTTTTCTAAACAAGGGTTTTAATTTAAAATTTGCATTCATAGGAGTTGACCCATCAAGGAAAGAGACCATTGCTACCCTTCTCGTTGGAGCCAACCTAGTGATACTGGAGTTTATTCCAATATCCACATTTATATCTTGGCTGGAAATACTCTTGGGTTTAGAGTGTTACCGATTAAGTCGTTCTCTTGGGTGAGTAATTTTTCTCCAAGGCAGGCCCTCTAAGATAAACAATAGTGAGCAAACATATTCATAGTTCGATCAACCTTCATTTAGAAACAAAGGGAAAACACATGCAATAGGTTCCACTCACACTCACAAAGATTTGTTATTCAATTTTAAACCCAAATTGAAGTGTATGGGAAATTACTTATGCAACCTAATGTCACCAAAAGCCTTTTGATTCCCAAGATCTTCATGAGGCGTGAGAGAAGCATATACGTCTTTTGATAATATTACTTTGTGTAAGTGATTACAAAACAATGAGAACACTTGTTCATTTTAAGTCCACAAAGCAAAAGTGAATTCTTTTTAGTGCACCAAAAGAAATGTGAGATTTGATTGTTCAATTGTTAACCTTAAACAAAATCTAGTAAATTTTTCTAAGGTTCTTTTTAATCCCTTTATAGTCTTGTTATTTTTAGAGCCCAAATTGAAATCTATTGAGTCCTAAAAGCTTGAAGGGGTAAAATCCTTAGCAGTGGGATTATAATTGCTCCCTAAAGTGTTCAGAAACACTTGATACAATGATGTGATAATGATTTTTTCTTTGAATTATATGCTCCATGATCCTTTAAAACCTTCAATACAAGCTCCAAATTTTAGATGACATCAAGAAATAAGAAGATATGAGGGTTAGATAAATGATTAACCATAAAATCCCTAAAATTTAGACCAAGTTTCATTGTGATTTGACATTAAGTGAAAATTTTAAAATTTTAACTATATCAAAGTTGATAATAACCTACACCATTAGATATTTTATGAAATTATACCCCATTTCAAAAAAAAAAGCTTCAAAAAAGACCAAGATATGTTCACTTTAATTTTGAATGAAAAAGCAAGAAAGTTAAGCCGTTTTGTCTGTGATGGCAGCTCTATTTGCGTTTGTAGCGGCACTATATGGTGATGCTAGAGATTCAACATTGCAATTTGAGGTTTTGAGTAATGCAGTTTGTTTCCAGTGGTGTAGTTTGTAGTTTAGAGCGGTTCTATATAGTGGCACTGGACTGTGAGAGGTTTTGTTTGCTGTAAACACCAAAAACATAAAAAAAACCACAGAATTTTCTCAAAAAATGTGATTTGATCTTCTAGTAGCCCCTCCTTCTAGCGCCACAATGTGAACCTATATCCTATACCTACAAGAACAACATTAATAAGGTCAATGCAAGTTAGAATATAGATCCCTCAAGAAATCCATTTGAATGAAAGAGAAAAGGAATAAAATGAAGAACACAATGAACTTAAAACAAAGATGTTGAATCTTATTCTAAAACAAATCAAACTCTTAATCTCTTGAGGGACTTGGTGCCAATTTGATGTGAAAATTGGCCCTTTCCCAACTCCAATGCTAGCTTGATGAAGTTTTGATGAATGTGATGGTGATCCATTTGGTGATTGCTTCAAATGCCTTCCATGGAGAAAACCTGCAATAACCTAGCTACAATTGATGGATTTGATACAAATTCTAAAACTCTAGGATGAAATTGAACTATAATAACTTTTCTCAAATTGTGGATGATTAAAATGGAGGAGCTCTTTATTTATCGAAAGAAAGAGTTGAAGATTGAAAGATAGGATGAATATGGGATAAAAGATAAACCAATGACATGATGCTACTTGTCAACATGTGAGAGGACGAAGGTTGAGCACATTTTGATCAATGTACAAGTTTGAAATTTGAATTTTAAGAAGTGGCATGTTTAGGGGGGATGAAAAAGGAGTTAAATGCCACTTGGCTCAATGCAAAAGGACATGTAAGAGATTTTAAATGCTTTGTTGGATGTACATGTCTATTTGGGGGTAGATTTCAAATTTGAAGAATATTCCCACTTGGATTCCTTTTTTGAATGAAAATAGATGATTCATAAATCAATTAAATTGATTTTCATGTGCAAGTTGCAAAATCTAGAGGATTTGAGTGATCAGGATTAGCATTAATCATGATTTGATTAATTTAAATGATGTTAGTTGATTTGACCATTTTGACTTAGATTTTAGGATTTACATAAGTCAAAATGAGAAGAGAATTATTTAAACTTAATTAAATAAATATTTTTTATTTATTTAACCAAAGGGGGTAATGTTAGATTAAATTAGATAAATGTTTGATTTATTTAATTTAATTAGATGAACTTTAGATATTTAATCGAATAATATGGATTATTTAATTAAACAAAGACAGGAAGGTGAAATGACCTAGATAATTACATAGAGACAATGATTTAATTAAATAGATGAATTTATTTAATTAAAAGGGGAATTATGATGACTTTAATCAAATGAGGCTATTCGATTAAATGGTCAAACAGAGGGATAATTTAGGGTGAAGTGATGTTAATAGATAAGGATCGAGTGTGATATCAATCTGTATATTTTTTGTGTCTACAGATATGGGTAAGTGCACCGAAATGGTCCCACTTTTGTGGCTAAACTAACAAATAACACGTTCACATTATAGTTTTCTTTGCAAATTTGCTTTGGTATTTTCCTTGGAATACCAACCCAAAGGCTTGGTGGGCATTCCCAAAGACTAGAGACGTGTTTTTTTCCAAATTCAACAAATTTTCACATAATCGGGTTCATGCTCACCATCAAGATTGCATCTAGTTCAATATCAAGAAAATCGAACACATGGGTAATGTTAGGTTCTTTATTAGCTTTCCAACGATGTAATTTTTTTTCACTTTCTAACAATGTTAAGCCTTTCATCCATAATTTCTTTTGTTTGTATGTCCGTTTTTCTTCAAAAAGTAGTGTTTGGTATTTTTTTCGCTATAAATTAACGTTCATCAAAATTTGAAATAAATTACATTTTTAGAAACTAGACTCCATTCTACAATTTTTAAAATAAAATTAAAAAAATCTATTATTTTCAAAAAATTTAGGAAGCACGGCCAAAATTCTGCTTTTTAGGAAGTGCCCACTTAGAAAATTATTAAAAATCAAATATTCATTAAAAATTATCAGAAAATATCCAGTCCTTACTACATACTATTATCTAACTTTTGGAGCGATTTTAAAAATACTACAAAAATTCCACCGTGCTCGGGTCACACAAGAGTTGCTATGTTATATTTTTATGGAAACAACACAATTTGTGTGTGTCCCTCTTTTGAACCCCTTAATCTCAACCATTTTCAAAATAAATTAGTAGTTTAGAAAGTAGACTCGGAGCACTATGGTCCTTGTTTTTGTTCCATCTAAAATTTTTGAGTGTAGCTATCCTCAATTTCACGTCCAAGGTCAGTATTTCCTGATTTCAAAAAAAAAGTGGCCACTTAAGCCCCTTTTTTGGGAACCATCTTGGTGCACTTACCCATACAAGTTACATTAAAGAATCATCCATAGATTTCATTCATTCCATAAAGTAGTTACAAGACTCATTTCCAAAATGAGGAAGATCATACAATAATGTTACAATAACAATGATACAAGAATCCTCCTCGATTACAAATGAGTAGTACATATACAGAAGTATCCAACTAAACCAACAATATACAAGAGATGGTACAAGTAACTGGAACATGCGAGCTCTCCAATCTAGAAGGTCCCACCATCATGAACATGTAATGGAAACCCAATGGTGTAAGGTGTACATTCCACCCAACCAAGTGGTACCTGAAGGCCCACCCCCCATGCTAGGAGATAGTAAAAGGGATTCCTAGGAAAAACCAACAACTTCTGGACACAGGAAACACACAATACTATACATTACAAGAACAATACATACATAAAATTTACATTGCTTCTAGAGTAAAATAATCAAGTATATCAACTGCACAACACATATTGTTGTCATAGGAGGAGTGTCATCACAAAGTTGCATGGGTTACCCTGGCACCACTTTGTGTGTCAACCCCCATTGAGAGCCACTCCCTACTGACAACACAAGGATCTAATCCACAACCAAAGGTAAACACAGTGCACAAAATGGACATTAAATCCCAATCCAAAATATAAGAGGCATCACATCTCATCGTAGTAACTGGGTGTTTAAACTGAATCACAACCAAGTGCACTACCCAAGGGAAATCAAATGGTTGAACCATAATTCACAACAACCTCCTCATAGAACAACATCATCTAGAAGACTTACATAAATGACTAACCGATTTCCCCAACTTACGAGAATAGAAGAAATCACAATTTAATAGGAAATTCATGCAGGAAATTAAATCACCATTAGGATTTCCTAGATCCAATTTTCATCTCAAGAATACAATAATACATTGCTTGATATAAACCAACTTAATATAATTTCATTTACATACAATAAGGAAATTAAATCTAATTGTTTAATTTAATTTCCCTATTTACATCAATATTAAATAAATTTTTTTTTTTTAAAATAATTTCATTATGAAAACATCTAGTTTGTGCATTTGCATCAACCCATTAAAAAAATTTATTTGAATATTTATATAATTATATATATATAATATAATTATACATATATATTTAAATAAATATATATACATATATACATATATATAAATATATATATAATATATATATGCTTACATATATATATATGAAAATATATATCCTATTTTAATAAACTTAAAACTATATTAAAAAAAAAACAAATTGAAAGCATAGAGCACAACGAAAGCTTTGAAAGCTATTATTTATGGCTGCTTGTTGCTATCACAGTCGGCTCCCCTTTATAGGGGTTGCAGCTATGGGAGGCAACACTAGCGCTGCCTCCACAGTCCACCTCCCTATGGGGTGACAGCTATGGGGACAGCCCCAACCTCCCTCATATGCATTCAAAAACTTATAAAAATTTTAGGATTTTCCTGCAATTTATTAAAATAAAAACACCATACAGGAATTCAAATTGGGTTTCTTTTTTCCAAGATATAATATACAAATGCAATTTCCCAGAAGGGATAATATTTTAACAAAATTTTCTACAAGGGGATACTTTCAAATTCACCAAAGGATTATATTTCTTTTCCCAATCCAAATAAATTAATTGGAAGAAAACAATAAACTCTACAGGAAGATCTTTTCCCATACAAACAAGATTTTCCACAAATTGATTGGAAGATTTTAAATCCATTCCTACAAAGATTTTCCAAATCTTCTATTGTTTTCCTTCTGGGATTTCTATTGTTTAAAAACAATTTCTTGCAAAGGCTCTAAAGCTTTTACAAAAATTTTCCAAACACGGCAATCTTTCAAATTTACAAAATATATTAAAGCTTCTACACAAATAACATATTCTTCTTGTACATGCAATCTTTCTAATTTGCATATAAATAAAAACAATTTAAAGAACCTGTTTCTGGATGCTTGAGGAAATGATGTTTGAAGTAGAGCTTCGCCTTTAGATTCCAATTTACCAAAGCTTCTTCCAAATTATCCACTTTTCCAGAAAGATGAAAACAAAACCAGAGCCAAAATTTCCCAAGAACTTCTTCCCTAATTTTTTTCAATAACCAATTTTTTTAACAACCTCTTCCAATTTTCAACCTCTGTCATAAATATATTTTCTCATTGCCATGAAGTAGCCTCTTTTCTCTTTCAATTAATGCAAATATTCTCTCTGAGAATTAATTCCCAACAACAGTGTTTAATTTTTTCTAATACATGTCAAAAATAAAATATCTTTTCAGCCAAATCACAGATATTTCCTCTAAGATAATTACAAGATATTTATGCATTTAATAATTCATAATTCATTTAATAATTTCTAATTAAATTTAATCTAATTAATTTAATCACTTTATAAAATAAATTTAATCATAAGGATTGAATCACTTTACAAAATAAATTAAATTAAATTAATTAAATCAAATATAAAACTTCTAGCAATATTAATCAAGGGGTATGTGCAAGATCATCATGGAAAAAACAAGCCCTTAAGTGGCGAAAAATTTAGAAAAATCAAAATTAGACAACTTGATGTAAAAATTTGAATAAGTTATCTATATTATTTGAAAAATATGCAAATAAAATCTATAGCAAATTGAATGTAGTTTCTAAACTACTAGGTTTTGAAAATTTAAAATTTAAAATTTCAATGCAGTAGTACTTAAATATCGGGAAAAAAATAAGTAGGTGTCTCTCTAACCACCTAACCATAATAAAATTATAATATTTTTTATAAGATTTTACATATAAGGAAAGGGCATGTCCTGATGTGATGCATATTTGTTTGTAATTTTTTCCATGTAAATAATTAATTATGAATTTTTATTACAACTTTTAAAAAATATAAACACTTGTATGTCTGACCACCTTAACTTGGTCAAAAATTCATGAAATTTAATTGTTTTTTTTTAATCTTATAGTATGCAAAGCATAGAATGTGACATATGTTATGTATTCAAAAAATGTGATACCATTTGAAAGCTATAGATGTTTTGCAATCAACCTATCAATAAGGAATTTAATCATAATTCAAATAAAAAATGAATAATAATAATTTATTAAATTCAAAGGAAAACTTAATTTATATTGGTGGAAATCTGAGAATCTCCTCTAAAAATATTTTTTGTTTTATGAATTTTGGATTAAAAAAAATCGTCAGCCACATACCCATCATATCACCACTTTTTGGCCCATCATGATCTTGCACATACCCCAAGATTAATTAAACAATCACTTAAAAACATTTTAAGCATTAATCTCCCATAGAACATACCTTGCAAAATAACGACAAGGAAAATGGGGTCAACATGACAACTTAGCAAAACCAAACAAAGACTGATGACACACTGTGACTAGGGTTGTGGTTTGACAAGGAAATCTAGTTACTATCTCCCAATCAACTATTCTATTTGGAAATGGACACGCTCAAACCTGTGAATCTAGGTGGAGTTGTTGTCCTATACCTGCAATCCTACAATCAAAACATATGTCATACATATATATAAATCATGAATCAAACACACTATGAAGAGAAAATTGTGGAATCGCAAGGTACTCACGAGTGAATGATGCAATCTTGTTCCCTTCACCAATACAGTGTTACTTTAAAACTAATGAAACTGAAACATCAATAACTACAGATGAGAATGTATCAATATCAACTCAAATAATCAACTATGTTAACCAGAAAGCATGTCATAATCAATAATCATCCATAAAGTGTACTACATTAAAACGGATGAAACTAAACATCAATTAACTATAGATGAGCATGTATCAATATCAACTCAAATAATCAACTATGTTAACCAAAAATCATGTCATAATCAATAATCATCCATAAAGTGTACCATCACATCACAATATAAAAACCATCATTGCTCCA
Organism: Sequoia sempervirens; assembly: GCA_007258455.2. Taxonomy (NCBI): domain Eukaryota; kingdom Viridiplantae; phylum Streptophyta; class Pinopsida; order Cupressales; family Cupressaceae; genus Sequoia; species Sequoia sempervirens. Next base: position 378,628 of record VDFB02019721.1, read on the forward strand.
ATGTCAGTGATCAAATAACAACAACATAGTATCATGGTCTATCAAAGTAAAAGCATTGTTTGAAAACATAAGCAAATCAAAGGGGTGCTACATAAATCCCTTGCCCCCACTAAGTGTAGGACAAAGGTGAGCCAAAATTGTTGATGGTATGTTTCCCCTTGCAATGGATGTAAAACATGCAATGGTGATTATGCTATGATCCTACAACTAGTGCATGGCAAGGAGAAACATCTAATGTTATTAATGTGAATAAGGAAGAATCTTGGAAGAGTCTTGTGTGATACTATTGATGTTGAGTGAAGGTTTGGTGATCTTGGTCAAAGGAGAATAACCAAGACCATGAGTAGTTTGTTGTGTGTTAAGCTTTATAGGGTTTTGGATACCTTGTTCTCAAGCATCGTATCCTTTTCCATGATCTCCTTGTTGTTTATACCCTTTTCCATAAAGTCATTTCATGGCTTTGGAATTGGGTGTTTGTTCATTATTGTGTTCGTCGAGGGGTATTGTGGAGTTTTCTTTGATGTTTAAAGTGTTTGAGGAAGATTATTTTGAAGGGTCGTCTAAATTTTGTGTGGACATTCAATGGTTGGTTGCTCTTGTTTATCATCTTTCTTTTGTGTGACTATGTATTCACCCATAAATGATGGTATGAAGTCTAAGGATCCCCAATCAAAGTTTGTAGAGGACTTGTAGCTCCTTTTTAAAGATGCAAGCAACTTTCAGGCTCAAGATCTGCTTCAACTTGATAAATGTTATTGTTATAGACATATTTCATTATAAAATGAAGGGTTGAAGGCACTGCATTCATCTCATGAATCCATGGTCTGCCTAAAAGAATATTGTAAGAAAGAACATAAGGCATGACATGAATAGGAGTTTTCAAAGTAACCACCACAACCGTAATAGGAAAAGTGATTACATCAAGCAATTTCTTTGTTGTATTTTCAAATCCTTGAATGGAGATGGAATTAGGTATTATTTTTAACCTATCAACTTGTAATCGATCAAGGAGACTCACACCATACACATTAAGGGAAGAACCATTATCTATGAGAGTGTGTTTAATACCTATGCCATTGAATTGAGCAATTATCTTTAAGGCACCATGTTGTTTACGTAACTCCAAAGGAGGGAGCTCATGTTGATGGAAGGTAATTTCAAGATTCTATTTTGGGATAAGAGATGTCACATCATTCAAAGTTGTACTAGGAGGAATTGTGATTTGTTTTAAGGGCATTTGAAGAATGTTGTAATTTGGTGAGTTTTGAAGTAAATCCCAAAGGGAAATATTTGCAAGAGTATTCTTTAATTGTTCAACAAGATCATACTCATTTGTGGATGGGATGTAATGAGGAGCACTAGGTGAATTGGATAAAGGTAAAGAGGGTGGGATTAGTTGCAGTAGTTGCGGATTATTTTGAGTATTATATGTATTAGCAACGGTATTCAACTCTATTGTTGTGATACATTAGTTTGAGGTGGCCAGAGGGTGTAGTGAGGTTTATTGGAAGGATGAAGTGGATGGGAAGGTGGGTAAAGTGTGTAGCGAAGTTTATTGGAAGGTGCGCAAAGGGTGTAGTGAGGTTGAACATTGTTAACATCTGGGAACAAGTGAGAGTATTCATTGTTTTTGAAGGGCATGTTATCTTTGTCTTGGTCCATAATATCCTCCCTAGAAGGAGAATTTTTAGGAGAACAACAAACCACATGCTCATGAAAATTAAGGTTTGGTTCATCCAAAATAACTCCATCACCACTAAGGGAGTTACTAATGGTTAAATGTGTTTGATTATTGATAATGGGGAGATTAGGGGAAGACTTTATGCAATCATTCGGTGTTTGTAATGTCCCATTCTCTTGTTCCATATTATTTACCATACTAGGAGAGCTTGTAATATGTTCATCTAAGGTTGAAATGTGCAAAGGAGACTCATCACAAGTAGAAGAGGCATCAAGAGAAGAAAAAACATCACAATATTGTTTTTCAATTATTGGATCCGCTTGATTAAGTATGTGTTCTTGGATGCGGGAAACATTAGGAAAGGGAGCAAGGAGATTCTCAAGAGTATCTTTAATTACCTCCCTTTGTCCAATAATGTCTTCCAAAATAGGCGAAGAAAAATAAAGAGGATTGTCATAGGTCTTAAATATTTGACCATCTAATGTCAACATATCCTCCTCACAAATAAGGTGGGTATGTGCAAGATCATGATGGGCAAAAAAGTAGTGATATAATGGGTATGTGTAGGGTATGAGGCTGACGACCATTTTTTTACCCAAAATTGGTGAAACAAAAAGGGTTTTTAAAGGAGATTCCTAGCTTTCCACCAATATAAATTATGCTTTAAATTGAATTTAATAAATAATTATTATTCATTTTCTATTTGAATTACAACTAAAGTTTTGATTGATAGGTTGATTGAAAAACATCTATAGATTTCAAATGGTATCACATTTTTTGAATCCAAAACATGTGTCATATTCTATGCTTTGCATACTATAGGATTAAAAAAAAATGAATTTCATGAAGTTTTGACCAAGTTAAGGTGGTCAGACATACGAGTTTTTATAATTTTTAAAAGTTGTAATAAAAAATTCATAATTAATTATTTATTTGGAAAAAAATTACAAAAAAATATGCATCACATCAGTACATGAGTCATCTACTTATATCTAAAATCTTATAAAAAAATATTATCATTTTATTGTGGTTAGGGTGGTCAGACAAACACCTACTTATTTTTACTCAAATTTAAGTACTACTGCATTGAAATTTCAAATTTTCACCAAATAGATTTTTTTTTAAATAAACCTAGTAGTTTAGAAACTACATTCAATTTCTATAGATTTGATTCTTACATACTTTTGAAATAATATAGATAAATTATTCAAATTTTTATGTCAAGTTTCCTAACTCTGATTTTTCTAAACTTTTTGCCACTTAAGGGCATTTTTTTCCATGAGGATCCTACACATACCTAGGTAATTGCCATGATTAAAGACATTGTCACAAATAGGGGAGTGAGGAGATGAATGTATGGTCTCATTGTCGGGTTGTGTTGTGTGATCGTAATGATTACTTAGTGTGATGTCCTCTTTTGTATTAATGTTATGTTTAATAGAAGTGAGAGGAGAGAAACAACTCAAATTGTCACAACTCGCATCAATTGGTTCTTCTGGCACTAAAATATCTGCTTCACAAGTGTGAGAGAAAATAGGAGAGGAACAAATGTAAGTGTTATGAGTGTCCAAGGTTTCTTTCACTAAACTAACCTCTTCCACAAAAGGAGAACTAGGAGAGGGATCTATGATGAACAAAAAGAGAGGGGAAAGGACCTCATATTCATATGCTTTTGACAAAAATTTCTTACAAAATGTAATAATATCTACAAAGAGAACATGCAAGATGAGAACTATAGAATTTTGTAATGAAAACATGATGGGAAATTAATCTACAATCTTGAAATGTAATAATGCTAAAGTAAAGATGCAATTGAAGAATAATGTTTTAAATTTCAAAAATGGCAATTGATTGAGTATGAGATGTAACAAGATGAGAATGTAAACTTAAAATGGAAACCATGCATGAAATGAGCTAAGTAAGGTTAGATTTTATGAAATGCATGTTACAGAAATGCAACTAATTGATATAGGTATGAAATGACACCAAACAAAAGCCTAAAAATAGGGTTTTCAATTCTGTAAGAAGGTTGTTTCAGGGGTCAGAAGGGACTGATTCTCCCGAGGTGGCGAATGAGTCCCAGTATGGAATTTTTTGCAAAATTTTCAAAAAAAATTAACTGATTTTGATGTTTTATGAGTGCTATGATGCAGAGCTAATTGAAAAATGCAGAATTTTAGAGAATAGAAAGGACTTTAGATGTCAACAATGCAACCTAAATGCACTTGTTATGAATGCAAAATTTAACACATAACACACAAATGAATTATTCAAATCCGAATGCAAGCTACATCTATGATGATGAGGGACTCCAAATTAGAAAAGAGAAGTATTCAAAATTTAGGTTCACCAAAATGAAACATAGATTTTGGCACCCAAATCCTTCCTTGCTCTTTTAGGGATTTTTCACCTAAAAGGGGAAAGATGGGCCAAAATGCACATATGGTTAACTCAAGATTAATGTAAGGATGGATGGGATATTCATGTGAAATGTGTGTGGATGTGTTTGCATTCTTACAAATTCAAATAAATGAATGTAAAATAATCTAATGCAAGATGTTGGAAAGCACAGTATTGATTGCAAAGATGAACTAGAAACCTAATCAAATGAAAAAAAAGATTGATGAAACTGAAAAAAGTGTACCTGGAGAAAAATTACTATTGTTGGAAGGTTCTAGAATGATCTAGAAGTCATTGTTAATAGCCACTAGGACTGATTCTCCATACATAGTGAATCAGTCATGCTTCTAATGAAAAGTCCCAGAAACAGGTTTCTGACTATTAAGAGTTGAATTTTGACAAAACCACTATTCAAGCCTACAGATGGGACTCATTCAAAATGGGTGGTGAATCATTCCACCTATAGGAATCAACAAATTCAAGAGTTGATTTTATGGAACTAGATCTGCACTTTTGCCTCCTATAGGTGTCTGCTTCTGAAATTGTCAGATTCAGGTCAGAAAAGTGACTTTTTATTGATATTTCGACTTGAATGATGAAGGTATGACTTGAATTACTTTGCAACTTGATCCTTAATGATTTCCAAGCTTTCAAAGGACCTAAATCTACAAACACACAAGAAGAGAAGAAGAAATGTTGATTGTTAGGGCATGGGGGTTTGCCTTGGTCAAACCCATTTTAGGTAATTAAACCAAAATGATGAAAGAATGGAATGAAGCATGCAATAATGGAATGGATTAAATTTCCATGATTACTTTATCTTGAAATTTAGTAGTAATACATAAAGATTCATCCCTTTAATGCTTTAGAAAGCTAACTTGATGACTTCTAATGAAGAAATCCTAGCTTGCTTGACTTGGATGAGAAGATGGATGATGAATTAATGATGAAAGATGTAAAAATGAGTTGTTATATGTAAAATGAGGATAAAAATACTTATTTATAGACAATTATTCCTTAGTATCCCAATTATACCTCATCACAGGCTGACATGTAGTGAAATTAAAATTAAAATTTCACTTTTTCCCGCTCAAAGGTCAAAATGGGGCCAAATAGGACTCATTTGCCACACTTGGTGAATGGGTCCCACCTGATGGGACTGATTCACCATGATGAGGGCACAGCCGGAGACTTAGAAAATAACCCACAAACAAGAGAATAATTTTATTATTCAGAAAATGGAGCTTCTTACATGCAGAAGATCTCAAATCCCCAAGTTCTACAACACATGCAAGTTACAGAAAGCTATAGAATCACCCTTTCGCAATACGTGAGCTTGTCTCCAAAAAGTTACCCAAAAATTAAAACCCGCCCATAAATAGAGCTCCTCTTTAGTTTGGAGCCAAAACAACATTCAAATTTGAGTTTAGGTGGTTTGGCGCCAAAAAATTACAACTTGAAATTCAAATTTGAAAAGAACATTTGCAATTGTATCTTCTAGAAAGTTCGCCAACTTCTCGGGGCCATAACTTTTGATCTGGGACTCCGATTTGTGAACCATTTGAACTGTTGGAAAGGTCTCAAAGTCAATAACGCACTCAAAATTAGCTATGCTGATTTTTGCAAGTTTTGAGGCCATTTCAGGAACTCTAAGTGCTTCAAATCTAACTCAAAAGATTTTCAGGTGCAAATCTGGAAAACTAAAAATACAATATCTTTCAACCCAGGAATAAAAAATAAAAACCATAAATTGAGAATTTCATTATGACGAAAAGGGTATCTAAAAATGTAAAAACATCTAAAAATTGAGAAACTTGAAATTTAACTATTTTTGGGTGATGCAAGATTGCCCTTAGACCACTGGATGCTCTTGCATCAGACACCCAGGGTAATTTGAGAAGTGACCCGTCACATCTTAGATGGTTGAGGAAAACCCAACCAGTCAACTGCTACCTTAGATAGCCAAGATGAATCTTCCACAGGCCTTCCTCTCCATTTCATTAGAAATTCTTCATACTGCCTATTTCTAGTACTCCTTCCCACATGACTATCCAAGATTGCTTCAATCTCCTCCCTTTCTAAAGTAGGTGCTAGATTGCCATACTGCCCTATTGCTAGTGCTTCCTCCATTCCACCTTCATGATACTCTGTCAAATATGAAATGTTGAACACAGGGGAAATGTTGATTCCATCAAGAAACTCTACCTCATATGCATTCCCTAAATTATGCTTCTTCAAAATCTTACAGGGACCGAATTTCTTCATCTTCAATTTGTTATAGGTTCCCATGGGAAACCTTTCTTTCCTCAAGTGGACCATTACTTCATCGCCAGTCTGAAACTCCTTATTCCTCCTTTTCTGATCTGCCTTAGCCTTACATTGCATATTCATCTTATTAATGTGTTCTCATAACTTCTCATGTATATTATTGATGTGCTCTGCAAAATATTTGGCTTCAGCACTTATTTTTTTCTCTTGGTGCATCTTCCTCAATTTTGGAGCTATTATGGGGCTACCTCCATACACAATCTGGAACGGTGATCTACCAGTGCTTCTGTTGATAGAATTGTTGTAAGAAAAATTTTCCTGGAGTAAGATCAAGTCCCATCCCATGGGTTTATCTCCTACCAAACATCTCAGTAGGTTACCTAGACTCTTGTTAACAACCTTTGTCTGCCCATTTGTTTGTGGATGGTGTGCAGAATTGAACTTCAACTCTGTCTTTAGCTTCTTCCACAAGGTCCTCCAAAAGTACCCCACAAATTTGGTGTCACGATCTGAAACAATACTCTTTGGCAGACCATGCAGCCTCACCACCTCTTTATAGAACAAGTCAGCAATGTGGACTACTTCATGGGTCTTCTAACATGGAATGAAATGTGCCATCTTCGAAAACCTATCAACCACCGCAAAGACTGAATAATTCCCTCATTGTGTCCTTGGCAAACCAAGAACAAAGTCCATACTTATATCCTGCCATGGCCTCTCTGGTATAGGTAAGGGCTGATATATGCCTGTATTCTGGCTCACTCCTTTAGCCATCTAACATACCCTGCAACTTTGTACAAACTTCTTCACATCCTATGACAACTGAGCCCAATAATAATGCTCACTGATAATGGCAATGGTCTTATCCTTACCAAAATGTCCTGCCATTCCTCCACTATGCTTCTCCTTTATCAGGTTCTCCCTCATGGAACTCCTCAGGATACACAATTGACTTCCCTTAAATAACATGCCATCCTGGATTATGAAATTCAGCCACCTTGTCCTGTCCATTGTAATAGGTTCCTTGCAAGCTTTCCAAGCCTCTGCAAAATCAGGATCTTTTGCGTACAGTGTCTTAAGTTCATTGAACCTAACCACTTCAATCTGCATCTTTGTCATCAATGTATACCTCCTACTTAAGGCATCTGCAACCCTATTTGACTTCCCACTCCTATGTTTCAAAACAAAGGTATAACTCTACAAAAACTTTACCCATTTCATATGCCTTTGATTTAATTTTCCCTGACTATTTAGGTACTGCAAGGCCTGATGATCAGTATATAGAAAAAATTCCTTCAGCAACAAATAATGTATCCATTTCTTTAATCCTTGAACTATTACATAAAATTCCTGATCATATATAGAATACTTTCTCTTGGCATCATTTAAATTTTCACTGAAATAGGCAATGGGCTTACCTTCTTGGCTCAACAACTGCTCCAATGGCACAACCACCGCATCACAATCCACTTGAAGCACCTTGTTGAAATCTAGGAGGGCTAGAACAGGTTGCTCTGTTACCTTCTCAACAGTTCAAAACTCTTTTGCTCCAGTGCTCCACTTGAATTCTTTTCTATCCCCTCTCATTGTTTCAGTCAGGGGTCCACAAATACTACTAAAGTTTCTAATAAACTTTCTATAAAAACTAGCCAAACCATGGAAAGATCTCACCTTGGTAGTAGTTCTTGGGGTAGGCCATTCTAGAATAGCCTTCACCTTCTGGGTCCATCTTGAGACCTTCTGCTGAGACAACAAACCCCAAGTACACTAACTCCCTCTTCACAAAACTACTGCACTTCTTCAAATTAATCAACAGTTTCTCTTCTCTTAACTTCTCAAAGGCTCTCCGAATATGCATCAGATGCTCATCCAACATCTTACTGAAAATCAAAATATCATCTAAATACACAATAACCAAACTTCCCAGAAATTCTTTTAGTACCTCGTTCATGAGCTACATGAATGTGCTCGGTGCATTGGTTAGCCCAAAAGGCATGACTAATCACTCATATAGCCCTCTTTGGTCTTGAAGGTAGTCTTCCATTCATCTCCCTCTCAAATCTAGATCTAGTGATATCCACTCTTTAGATCAATCTTTGTGAAGTACTTGAGCTCCACTCAAATAGTCCATTAGGTCATCCATCCTTGGCCGGAAATATGTACTTGATTGTTATCTTGTTTATGGCTCAGGAATCTATACACATCCTCCACTCCCCATCCTTCTTTGGTGCTAGTACTGTAGGTACTGCACATGGACTCAAACTCTCCCATATCAAACCCTTTCTCAACAACTCTTGAACTTGTCTGTTCCACTCCTCATTTTCTGTTGGAGTCATTCTATGAGTTGCCTTATTTGGCAAACTAGCTCCAGGAATCAAGTCAATCTGATGACTAATCTTTCTTATTGGTGGTAATCCCTCAGGTACATTATCAGAAACAATAATCTGAAACTCATCCAACATCCCAAAAACTTCTTTTGGAACCTTCTCACTATCCTCCTTACTCACTCTAGGAATCAATGCATAACACACACGCTCATACTTCATACCTTCTAAAAAAATTCTTCCATCTACATAAGAAATTCTAGCACTACTGCATACCTTTTCTTTAGTCTCCTTTAGGGGTTTTAACTTGTGACGAACCCCATCCTTTGTCAAGGAATAAGTGTTTACATTGCCATCATGTATAGCTCACCTATCGAACTGCCACGGCCTCCCCAACAACATGTGACATGCATCCATGGGGATGATATAACAGAGTACCTCATCATGGTAGCTCCCGATCTTGAACTTTACTAGGCACTACTCATTGACCAAAACTTTATGGTCTTTCTGCAACCAAGAAATCCGATACGGATGCGGGTTCCTTTCCCTCTTCAGCTTCAATTTTGTGACCATCTCTTCTAACACTAGATTATCGTTACTCCCACTATCAATAATGACATCACAACATTTTCCTTCACACTTGCACCTTGTGTGAAACAGATTCTTCCTCTATTCTGGTTCTTTTTCCTTAGTCACCAGGGCTCTCCTAATCACTAGAGCTTCTCCCCTTTCAGCATCATCTAAATGTTTAGATTGGGCCTCCTCATCTACATGTGCAACCCTTCCATGACCTTCTGGCCTTTTTTCTACCCTTCCTTGGTGTTGTGGACATTCATAGGCTTGATGCCCTTCTTCACCACACTAGAAACACGTTCTTTTGAAACCACCTCTTCCAGATCCTTGTCCATATCTCCCTCGTCCTCTACCTCTTTGATCACCACTGTTTTGATCATGAGGGCTGTAGAAGTTGTCATTCCTTTGGCTTTGGCTGGTACCCACATCTTCACTTTTCTTTTCATTGTCATTTCGGCTTCCTGAAGGTCTTCCACTACCCCTTCCACTTTGACCTCCTCATCCTTTTTGCTTGCCATCAAATCTTTTGTTCAGCTTCTCTTCCACCTTTACAGTAAACTAATACACATCCTCAATGGTGGTCATTCTGACTAGGCTTAACTCCTCCTGAATGCTCGGTCATAACCCATTAAGATATCAAGCTACCTTCTCCTTATTGGCCTTTGTGTGCCCCAATGATGATTATCTTGTGAAAATCTTTAGTATATTTTTTCACTGATCTGCTTCCTTGCTTCAACCCTTGCAATTTCTTCAACAAATCTAACTCGTAGTCCACTGGTATGAACTGCTTCTTCAATTTCTCTACCATGTGATCCCATCTAGTGATATTTCATTTTCCTCTTCGATTTCTTTCTAACTAGACCTCTTTCCAGCAAATACTGGCATGGCTCTTCAGCTTCATTTTCGCAAACTTAACCCGATCTGGGTCCTCTATTTCCTCATACTCAAAATATTCTTCTAGGTTGTTGATCTAGTCGATCAACTCTTCTGGGTTCAGACTTTTAGAATAACTAGGGACTTCTGCTTTGGGTATTTTCCCAATCTTCGAAATGGCCCTTATTAGCCACATTTGGTCTTGATCAATTGCTTCTTCTTCCTCTTCTACATTTGAACCTTCTTCCTCTCCTTCATCTTCACTTTCCTCCCTCAGGTTTAACCCTCTTCTCAACTGCTCTTGTAACGCATCAATCTGTCTTTGGAGGGCTGCCAATGCATCTCTTCCACTAGCATTTCTGCCACCTCGACCACCTCTGGCACCACCATGCCTACCAGGCATCACTCTTGGAGGCATCTTTCTTGACCTCGACCCACAACCATGGTCCTGGTGCGAACTACCTCATGATTGGCGATATGTCTACATGCTCAAGAAAAACCCACTCTGGTACCACTTGATGAGGGCGCAGCCCAAGACTTAGAAAATAACCCACAAACAAGAGAATAATTTTATTATTCAGAAAATGGAGCTTCTTACATGCAGAGGATCTCAAATCTCCAAGTTCTACAACACATGCAAGTTACAAAAAGTTACAAAATCACCCTTTCGCAATATGCGAGCTTGTCCCCAAAAAGTTATCCAAAAATTAGAAACCCACCCATAAATAGATCTCCTCTTTAGTTTGGAGCCAAAACAACATTCAAATTTGAGTTTAGGCAATTTGGCGCCAAAAAATTACAAATTGAAGTTCAAATTTGAAAAGAACATTTGCAATTGTATCTTCTAGAAAGTGGGCCAACTTCCTGGGGCCATAACTTTTGATCTGGGACTCTGATTCACGAACCGTTTGAACCATTGGAAAGGTATCGAAGTCAATAATGCACTCAAAATCAACTACGTCAATTTTGGCAAGTTTTAGAGCCATTCTGGGAAATCTAAGTGCCTCAAATCTAACTCAGAAGATTTTCAAGTGCAAATTTGGAGAACTAAAACTGCAATATCTTTCAACCCAGGAATAGAAAATAAAAACCATAAATTGAGAATTTCATTATGACAAAAAGGGCATCCAAAAATGTAAAAACATCTAAAAACTAAGAAACTTGAAATTTAACTATTTTTGGGTGATGCAAGATTGCCCTTACACCACTAGATACTCCTGCATCACACCATGCATGGAAAATGGGTCCCACAGGGGCCAATTTGACAACTTAGAAGTTGGGAGATAAGGAAATAAGGTTTAAATTACAAATTTGTTACATATTTGATCAATTTAAGCCTCAGGATGCATAATATGGATTAATATGGGACTATCAGTGATGATGTAAATGTCAAATAGAGCTTGGGACACATAAATCAATGTGAAAGTGTGATTAAATACACTTTACAACACTAAAATGAAGTCCACATAGCCTAGGAATGTACAAGAACCAATGTGAATGTACAAGAACCAATGTGAATGTGCAAGACACATTACAACAATAGTTTATCATTAAGATTATATTAAGAACCTTTTAGATTGATGTAATAATTTCATTAAACATATTTTATAATGTTGAATTAGGAAGGAATAGGTTTATTAAGTCTAGAAAACCATGAAAGTCCTTTACAAGACATCGTTAAATGCATTTTATTTAATTTGCAAGGGTCCAAGACCTAGTGTGGATACATAAAATGCCTCACAACACTAGATTAAGGCCTCATTAAGTATAATTAATCATGAATTAATTCCATGTCAAGCAAATGGTCTATTTTTCTATGACACACTACAATCATTATTTTTGAGGATAAATAGATCTATTTTCATTTATCTAATGGCCTTTGAATAAGATTATTTCCCTTATGGTTCTTGTTAATATTTGTAATCTTCTTGTGTATTGAATTTTTGAAATAGGTACACATGTTTAGTAGCATGCATATTATTTAGCCTTGGGAAATGATGTGGAATGTGGCTTATGCTAGTCTTTTTTCAAGGTTACATGTTCTTGAGATGCATCCATGAGATCACCTTGCCTATGCTCCTATATTTGTGTCTTGTCATGGTGTCACTCTGCCTTTTCCTTAGCCATTGATTCATCATGTTAGCATTCTTATAGAATTTAGCTTTGATCATATAGAAGTTGGCGTAAACCTTCCGTAGGGGCCTTTTTCTTAGGTGGAATCCATGCATTCGGCTGTATTGAAGAAGTAACTGTTGATTTAGATGATAACTCAAGTTCAGAACTAAAACATGGAATGTTACTACTGAATGTTGGGGTATTTTCTTTCCATTCTTTTGTCACTATACTTTATCCTATAAATTGTCTTCTTTAAGTCTATTGGAAATTGCGTGGGTTGCGGCTACCTCCCTAACCAAGTCATATCTACCTTCTCATGTACTCTATAGATTTCATTTTAACTGATCAAAATGTTACTCCTATCGCCTCTTCTTGATAACGAATTGAGTGGAGTCACTGATTTTTATGGTATTACATGATAAATTAGGTATATAGAATATATGTGGTTTATGTGGTCGATCTCTGTAGTGAGACTTCACCTTTCCTTGAATCTAACTGATCATTTTTCCTTCACCACCTATGGGATGGTTTGGCTGGTGCGCCAGTAGACTCATTCTTCTAATCTTTCTATAGATTTTGATAACTTAGTTGGCTTGTAACACTCTTGATGGTGGCTACATGAAATAGAACCATGATGCTACATATGGGTACTAGAACAACATCATTTTTTGTAGCACCCTGAATCATGAGCTCTCTAGAAACAGGGATATCATCCACATTTTGGTAGGAAATCATCTCAATGGATGGCTTGGAAGAGCCATGTCCATCTCTTGTACCAATGCCCCTACAACCAATCTTCTTGCAATCTCCTCATTCTTTTGCATTACATGTTCTACTTAGTATTGTTGACACTATTGTTCTATAGTCATCTCCTAATAATCATATCATAGAGTTTCCTTAGGAGATGCCTAATTCTCCTCCATTTAGTTGGAATCAGCTTACAAATTGCAACTCTTCAAAAGTATCTCAAACCATTGCAACAAGCAGTTTTTTGTATACCTTGTAATATATATGTTGCTTAAGCCCACAAACCTCTGATGCTCTTGTTTTCCTAGAGAGGAATGAGTTAAATTATTACTGATAAGTGTTTAAATTAAATATCTCTTTGGTTAAGTATAGAACTATTTGAATATGCTTAGTAACATTATATATATTTATAAAGGAATGACATATAAATATTATCACCCAAAAATAGATTGTCTTTTACGAATTTGGATAAGACTATTAGCTTTCAATATAAGTCCACTCATCATCAATGCAAGGATAAAAAGGTACAATGATAGTAGGAGTGATATCATCGTTTTGAATTATCAAAGAGATTAGCAATAAGGGTCATTATATGATAGAATAAATGAATATCTACCAACCAAGGTACATCCAAACCATATTAATAATAGAAGAATGTTCATATTCACAAGTAGGGAAGAAATTGATTGATTATATTTGGGTAATTGAAAGGATTAATTAAATGAATGAATTAGACTATCTTTTAAATGTAAATTTCTTTTATACTCAGTTAATGGGTAATTAGTTAAATTGAAGGAATGGTTTTCCACATCAATGAGTTTGAATTTTGGAAGTTACTTTTAAAATGTAGGGTTAATATTATTAAATTATGATTTCTCTCATAAGAGTAAAAATTAAATTAATTAATTATATATAGAATTAAATAAGAGGAATAAAAATAAATAAATAAAATAATAGTAGTGGTATTTATATATAAGGTAAATGATTAGTTTACTCTCTATTGATTTATTAGTGAATAGTGATTATTTTTATTGTATTTAATAGTCGACTAGTAATATTGCTTGTGAATTAAATTACTGGATTATTGTTATTATATTAAGTTGTAATTCTACTATTAGGGTTTCATATTTTCTTGATAGTGATGATTGTGCTATTAGTGAATTAGTTACCTATAAGATAGCTATGTGGAGTATATGATCTAATGATTGAACTAAGTGGCTAAGTCAAGTGAATGGTGTGAATGTGGAAATAATGTTGTAATTAAAGAAGTTGATTTTTAAAAAAATTAGATAGTTGAGAGATTTATTTTAAAGAAAGGCTTAGATGAACTCTAGAATGTTATTTAATAAAGAATTTAAAAATATAATTTCTTAATGGATGGTTTACCTGTAGTTATGTTGATGGTTTTTGTTAGTTTTGTAATGGATAATGTTAGAGTTGTAATGAATATAATGTTCAAATTATAATGATTATTTTGTCATGGTTGCATTTGATTGATGCTTGGCCTTTTAATCATCTTACACTGTAAGTACTTTCCTTGGGTTCTAACTGTTGTGTTTTTTGTGTTATCATCTTTGCATTTCTTTTCATACTATTATGTAATAAAGTTCAATTTTTATTGATATATGACATTCTTATTGAGTTTATACCATAAGAATTTTTTATGGAGTTCTTGTGGAATTGGATTTTTCCTTATGATTACTTTTGCACTATGGGGTATTTGATATGTAGTGGAAACTTGAATTGACTATTGTCTTAAATGTCCTCGGGATCTTTGGAGTTCCAATGTTTTGTAATTTGATTATATTTCCATGTTTGTTCCCTTATGGTTGTTGGTGAGTGTTAATTGTACCTAGTCTTTTTGTGATCTTGATTTTATCATTTCTTTGATGGGGAAACCATTATGTAATGAGTTGTTAGTCTTCTAGAGGTTTGAGGGGAGTAGTGTTTTTACTTGCAAGAGTTGGTATGGGGGTTAAGGATCTGGTGAGGCTGCCTGGGTAACTCGGGATGGGGGTCGGCAACTTAGGAGGATCCACATTGGGTAACCCATATCAAGTTTATTGTTGGATTTCAGGGTGAATCTTTTTGAACACTTGATGCTATATTGATTCATGTGGGTTTAAGCCTTGCACTTTGGAGATTGTTTTACTATGAAGATCTTATGGGAGGCATTGCATGCCTTGTTTTATGTGTATATTTTTATGGTTTTGCTAGTTGGTGCAAGTTGGCTTACCTAGTTGTGATTGTGAGTTTATTTTTGTTTCTAGTAGGGGGAGTGGCTCTCAATGGGGGCTGACGCACAAAGTGCATACAGGTAACTCATTGAGAGTTTCCTTAATTAGTGATAACCTAATAATTAATTAGGGGGTCTGGGTAGTATCTCACTTTAATCTAGATAATTTAGCCTCACTCATGGCTCAAGTGCTCACTTAGGCTTGGGATGAGTCGGAAGGCCTAGAATGGAAAAGGTCAACTACCTTGTCCTCTTGAAAGGTATGTTGATCCCACATGAGTGAAAATGGAAGTCAGGAATTGGTTGAGGTTGCTAGGGTTTAACTAGGTAGTGGGGTCGGTAACCTATGAAGATCTGCATTAGGTAACCCATGTTGAGCTTATGTGATGACACTCCACCCTTTAGCAACCTTGTATGTTTGTTGTTCCCCTTTTGTTGTTTATGTACCTCTGGAAGCAAATGTTTCTTGTGTTTGTTGTTGCTTTGGTCATGGAGTCTTATTGCCATTGTTCACTTGAGCATTCTTGTTGTGGGTCCTTCTTGTCATCTCCTAGCACAAGGGGTGGGTTGCAGGGTCCACATGGTCAGATGGAACATGCTATGCACCCCATTAGGTCCCCAGCCAAAGATTGTGATGCGTGGAGATGTACCATTTATAGTGACTCCAGAGTTATACCAGAGTTGGAACTAATCTTGATGCTTGTATTCATACATTTCAATTGTATTATTCCATGTCATTGTACTATCCCTGTTTATGTTGGGAAACACTAATGTATTGATGTAATTCTTGAATGATGTATCTTCAAATTATAAATATAATGAATGTAATGTATATTATTCCTTGTATTATTATGTGGTTATCGGTTCATAACATATGATCTTTAGTGGCATTGTATCTGTGGAAATGTTTATGTAGAAATCCAAATTTGGCCACTTACATTTGGTCAAATCTATCCCTTTTCATCTAAATACCATCTTATCTACATTAATTAAGTAGTATTAATATTATTTAATTAATACCTCGTAAGTCCTATAAATCCCTAAGGTATTTAGTTAAATAATTAAATACCTTACCCTTAGTTTCTTTCCTCCAATGAATTAAATAAATAATCCATTTATTTAATTCCCTTTATCTCCCATCCCCCATAGTCTACACCTAATCCTAATCCACTTCCTAATCCCATCATTAGGGATATGCACATTCCTATTCCATGATTAGGATGTGTCACATCCTCCAACTTTTATAAGTTGGCTCTTAATCCTCATTAGCAACCTAACCTTCCTCTAATCCTTCATCAACTAGTCTAATCAACCCTTTAGTCAACTCTCCCCATATCACAAGGAATTTTTAATTCCTTTTTATCTTCCCAAGGTCATTTTGAGGAATTTTTAATTCCTCTCCCATCTCCCAAGGAATATTAAATTCCTTTTCTCTTTCACAAGGAATATTAAATTCCTTTTATCCTTTCCATTCACATTAAAAAGGAATTTTGAATTCCCTTGTTCAACTCTTTGATCTTAGCCCTTGATCTCTTGTCCTCTTTCAATCTCCACCGTCCATTCCATCTCCCTTGGCTAAATGACTAATACTTAGCCATTTGTGCAACCCTAACCATTCCAACCATTATCAAGTATCCATCCTCTCAATCTCTAAAGCTCACACTACCATCTTGCATCCATAGCCAAATCCACCATCCTTGCATCCAAATCAAGCAAAATCAAGTCATTATGCTATCGAAATCATTCTAGGAGAACACATATCAAGTCATCAACGAGGGAAAACAACTTCATCAAGCTCAAACAAGGTAAAAATTGGTTTATTGTTATTTTTAAGTTTGAATTTCATCTTAAGCCCACTCTTGATTGTTTTGCTTGGTTTTAGTCTCTTGCTTGACTTCTTGCATTTTCGGGTAGATTAAAAACACTACACACATTTTAAATTCATACGTGTAAAGAATGTAATGTAATGTAGTCATGTAACCCCAAGGGACTTAGTTAGATGTTATATATATATATATATATATATATGGTTTCATTATATGTGTCACGTGTTAACTTACTGTTCATACTTTTTTATAAAAAAAATTGTGTTGCAATGTTAGTTATTATGTTGTCCTTTGGGGTTTGTGTGGTGGGGTGTTACACTTTCTATCAAAAAATTCTCATGTTTTTTATCTACATCAAATAAAATTCAACTTTTCAAAGATTCTCTAACACTTTTTTTAGAATTCCAATCATTTGTGTGTGTTTTTTTGTTTGTGCAATGGAAGCAGTAGTCGACATATGAGAAAAGGTAAAAGGAAACTTATAACAAATCAAATTGAAGCATATAGAGCAAAAGATAGAGAAAGTCATAGGAAAATAAGAAAAGGTATAAAAAAATATTCAAATTGAAGCTTCTTCTGAACCGTTAAATGCTAATTCAAATGAAGATGAAATAGAAATTGAAAATATTGAACATCATACTGAAATTGAAAATGAAAACATTAAAATTGAAAATGTGGAAATTGAAAATGAAAATGTGAACATTGAGAATGAAAATGATGTTGAAAATGTTATTGAAAATGTTGAAAATGAAAATGTGGTTGAGAATGAAATTGTTATTGACAATGAAAATGTTGTTGAAAATGAAATTGTTATTGAAAATGTTGAAAATATTGAAAATAGCGAGAATGAAAATGTTAATAACATTGTACTTGAAAATGAAAATGTTGATAACATTAAAAATGTTGAAAATGAACCTTATGTAACACCTAATTACAAAAGAACCCCTAAATGGTTGGTTGAAATAGATGAGAACATAATTGATAATCTTGAAGGAAAAAGGTCACAATGAACGATTCATTTGTGGGCTATGAAAATGTTCAATGAATTATTTTCCAATAATACATTGACCGAACAATGTCAAATTTTTGTGCAATTACTTAAGATTTACAAAATGAGACCATAATTAAAAAAATTAAAGATTCATCTAACAAAAAAAACAAAAAAAATAGTCTTATTGTAAAAATTCTTTTTAATGCTCTAACCTCTATTGGAAAGACTAATAAGGAAAAAGATGAAATGGTTACTTGAAGAGTGATCACAACCTCACTGGTAAGCCATCATTTGAGAAATTCTCATTTAATGAGACAAACTCAAGTATTGATTTTAAATTAAATCGTAAAACATTGAATAGAGCACTCTCAAGAAGAGGAAGACTTGATAGTGCTCTTCAAAATGATATGTTGGATTTTAGTGGGAGGCTTCCACATGTTGATAAAAAGCTAACCAATAATGTAAAGATGCAAATTGAACTGTAACGCCCTACCAAAGAACCCCAGAGGATGACACATCTAGCTACAAGTTATGAAACATTTTTTTAAAAGTGCAACAACAATAAATTTAAAAACATATCTAAACATAACATGTGAGTTAAGCTATGTCCTCTAAGGTTCTATGACTGCATTATGATCATATCCATTATACAAGAGCTAAACCATCATCATGGATTAACTAGCAATAACAACATCCATACCATATCATAAAATCAGGTATATCATCATTAAAGATCATATATAAGGAACCAATGAGTACATTTACATTCTCCAACACATGGGAGTACATCATTACATTGTCACAAGATTACATCAAAGCTTCCCTTATAACAATGGGAAGAATACATCAAAATTACAATACATGATACAAAGAGACTAAAGTAAAATAAATAACATATGCACTATCTCATGAATTGTTACAAGATCCAAAATCTGCTACATAAGGTACATCTTCCACACTCATGAACGAAAACTAGAAAACCTAGTGGAGTAAAAAGCACAATCCACCTAACCATGTGGAACCCTAAGGTCCACCTCCCTATGCTAGGAGATAACAATAAGGTCCCATCACTAAAACAGTCAAGAGAACAATAGCACAACACAAATCCTAACATGACTCCAACATACAAAGTACAACAAAACATCACATAATAGTGACACTGCTTCTAGAGGCATTCAAACAACAAAGGGGAACACAAGACAAGGGAATGCTAGGTTGTAGTAGGGAAGAGTTTCATCACATGATCCTAGCATGGGTTATCCTGAGAGTCTCTCACTAGACATTGGCCTCCATCTATGGTTATCCTAACAGTCTATCACTAGACACCGACCCCATAGGGTGACACATGTGGAACCAACTTTCCTTTCATGAGGACAAGGATGTTGATCTTTCCAACCAGGTGTTCTCAACCCATCCTTAGCCTAAACAAACACTGCAAACATGGGTGAGGCATCCATTTATCTTAATTAGTTTGAAATTCTACCCAACTCCCTAGTTTATTAATTAGGTTATCATTGAGTTAAGAAACTCCCATATGGATTATCTTGATGCCACTTTGTGCATCATCCCCCATTGAGAGCCACTCCCCCTACTAACAACTAGAAGACCCAACACATCAAACAGGGTAAATCCATCTTGCACAAAATGAAAAACCATATGAACTTACACATAGAGCAAGTCATGAACCATCCCACACACAAACCAACCATAACAGTGAAGAAGCGGTGCAAGGCTAAAGACCCTCTTGAACACAATTCAAGTATAAAATGAATCTATTTTCAAAATGAAATAATCCTGAAACCAAAATTCAAGCTGATTTCCCCAAGCCTCTAGAAGTCTCCTAGTACCCCCTTAACACAAAGGACTTCTATTTTTAAGTAAGTATAATAATACCCTCCAATTTACAAAATCAACACAATACATCATATGTGCACACAATTCCAAAAATGTAATTACAAAATATGAGGTGAATTATCTTTGAGCATTAAGCACTTGTAAAATACATCCTTGCCCATAATTATCAAGTAGGTAATCTAATTATCTCATTTACCATCCCTCTAATTCACTTAAATGTAAACCAATAAATTTTCACTTATTTAATTATTCGCTTACTATATTAACACTTAATTGTAGACACTTAAAAATGACCTAGGCTTGCAAGCTTAATTTTTCATCTTTCGTCCTAGCATAATTATGACATTTAATTATGTCCTTGGTCCACATTTGACTATTAATTAAGTAATTCATAATTATTTAATTAATTCATGTTTGTTTATTTTTCATGATTATTAAATAAATAAATTTTATTTATTTATTCAATACATCACTAAGGGTCTATTATCCTCTTATAATTAAATAAATTTCTTAATTTATTTAATCACCTTTATTCATTTATGTCTTCTCAATTATTAAATAAATGAATTTTATTTATTTATTTAATATGTCACTAATTCTCATAATTAAATAGATTTATTAATTTATTTAATTATCGGTCATATTCTATAAATTAAATAATTATCTTTAATTATATAATTGTCAAATTTAACATTTCCCTCATTTTAAATAAATGAAATTATTTAAAATGATCTCACATTCGCAATTGTCAGTTCATTTTGGTAAATAATCTGAAAAATATTATTTATTGTCACACAAAATCCTTAATTTGAATTTATTTAATTCAAAAAGTAATCTTCTTCCAAAAATCAAGTAATTGGGAAAATTCTTGATTTTCCAAATCTACTTTTCAATTCAACTCTTATCCTCTTGATTTTTTGAATCTTACAAATCAAGCAGTCTTTGTCTTCTTGATTTTTGAAAATCTTTATCTTTTTGACTAATTATCTCATTTATTCTTGACCATCAATTCGATCTTCTCTGATGAAATCTTGGCCACTCATTTAATTATTTTACCCTAACCCTGATTAGGGATTGTCACATGAAATCTCATTCACTGATTTTAGGCTTTTTTAGTTTTCAATCTCGTTTGTTCGTCCAAAATTGCATTTTCTATAAAATGTCAATTTTGCTCACATTTTCAATGACTCACACTCATACTTACATTTTTGCAGCATTTATGATATTCTTGTATTTGATTTCATTAATTCTTAGGCATTTCTTGGCATAGTCATTGGTTATAGTCATAGGCATAGTCCTCAAATCCTTCAAAGCTTGTTTAGGACATTGGCATAGTCAAAGATTGCTCACACACTCAATCTAAGGGTAATAATCAGCAAGTTAGAAGGTGCTATGGAGGTGAATCATGGAAGCTTCAATGAGTGATAGGTATAATCATTTCATTTGTTTTTAGCTTTCATTATACTTGATAGCTTCTTTGGGTTTTTAGGCTTTAATATCTAATAATCTAACCCATTGATACACACACACACACACACACACACACATATATAATTATTTAATTTATAGCAATATGTTGTCTTTTAATATAAAGAAATAGTATTTATAGTGGCAACATTTTTACGAAAGTGATTCACCAATATATATATACATACATATATATATATATGTATATTTCAAATGCCACTCATAAGTTATATATAAGTTAAAAACTCAACAATCAAATGTTTCATAATATAACATATTCATCATCTAAATGCAATTGATCTTATTACACACTACAGATTTCATTGAATAATCAATGTAATGAACAAATTCCAAACCAAAAGCCTATGCATCAAATCTTTAAACAACCATATGTAGCAATTAAACATATCAAGGATATCAAGTGAGAACTAGTAAAACGAAGCAAAAATTGATTGTTCAATAAAAATTGGTTTATTCACTAAGGAAGAGCCTATAGTCTGAATCACACCTCAGCATAATATTCACAGCAAGGTATTTCTATACAAGACTATTACCTAATGTTGTGGGTGAGAAGAAAAAGAATCATTTATCTACCGCCTTAATGATTAGCTAACAACAATACACAACTATTAGAGTTGATAAGAACCTCTGAGTATGGTCTGATCACCATGCTACATCTAAATTCATCTCCTAGATTGTTGCAATAGAAATCATTCTCAGAGATGTGAACCATTTCCAACATTTAACCAGGTAAGATGTCCTTGAGGGAAATATTGGTGAAGCTAAATTAAAAAATATGAGAAAAATAGGCTTTCCCTACGCTAATGTGCACTATATCAGGTATTTAGTGTGTAAGAAAGGAAGAGGGCGATCATGGTATAATCAAATAGCCATTATCAGTTGCATGATGCAACAGGAAATTAGAAGCAATTGAATTTTAATGGCCAGATCAAATGCCAAGGGTGCGGTATAATATAAAAGAAATTGCATTGCAAACATATTCAATCATACATAATATGCAGCTTACAATAATTATCAAGAGCCATACATAGGCAACTTAAAGAACTAACTTTGTATGACAGCAGGAAGAAATGATTTACCATCATTATTGAGGTCAAGTTTGCAAAAAATAAACATGATAGGTTTTGTAAGATAAATATCAAAATTCTTGAATCTATGAAACATATCGAAACACATCCAAACAAACGAACAATCATTTCCAACAAACACAAGAGGAAATTTTCATATGTAATAAAAGATGAAGCAAAATAAAGAACAAAACACAAAACCAACCTAGATTCCAATGCAATTGAAACAGAGTTCAATTCTAGAATCAAACCTCTTCAACTGTAATAATCCTCTTCTACCAAGCCTTAACCAGATCTTCCGTAATTTACCCCAATCCCCAATTTTTGAAATCAATTGAATGTAATTATTCTTCAAATAATTTTATTTTTTATAGACAAGGTTCTTTGTTCCAAAACAAAAAAAAATGATAATAATAATAATCTCCAAAATGATAATTATTAATCAAGGAAAGATTTTATTTTTTGAAAACAAAAGGCGGATAAAAATTTCATAAAAATAACAAGTTTCCAAACAATAACCAATTTGAAGTCATGCATGTGCTTCAAAATTATTTTTTCTATCTTTCTAATTGTTTTATCCCATTATCGATTATCCTCCTTTGATTTAATGTTTTATTTTAATATTTATTTCATATTAATTTCTATTCACATTTAATTTATTATTAAAAAGAGCATTAAATAATAATTATCTAAGTTATATTTAATTATAAAAACTCTTTATAATTTAATAATTTAATTTAACAAATTAATTATCCAAGAACAACATACAAATCAATTTATCAATATGATTTAAATCTAATAATTTATTTAATTCATCACTAAACAACATTATAACCAATTTAATTTTAGCACTAAATATTAATAATAAACACCTAAGCATAAACAAGATCAAAAATAAAAACAACTAACAATGAACACAAATGAGACTGACGAGGTGACCAACTGAACACTCATCCTTGTCGAGTATGATGGCAAGGGTGGGGAACCTTTCATTATCTCCATTTTCAACAACTTTCCATTAGGTTTAAGGCACACTCAAACCTGACAATTTAGGTGGATTCAATGCCTAGTACTTGCAATCCTGCATCAAACAAAATGGTCAAACAACATATATATAGTCAAACAGTTAGACACACTATGAGAGGAAATCATAGTGTAGTAGGGTACCCATGAATGAGTAATGCAACACTATTCCTCTCACCAAGACACAGCAACAAGTAACCACAACCATGTAAACAACCCATTACATAACAAATGACATAGAACAATCACCAAACAAACATATAGTAACCATGATCAAAAAAGCACTTAATGTGCATAATTAAATCAATCCACATAAGCCAATAAGCCCATGAAACTGTCATAACATATGCATAACTCAAACAGTAGTAAGAACATCAAAGTGTCATTAAATGTCATCCAATATCATCAAAGTAGTAAATCTAACATCAACAAGGTGTCATAATGTCTATCCTAATGTACAATAATCATCAGTCCAGTAGGGAACAACATGAGGGGCACTACATGAACAATATTGGAATTCTCACTCTAGAGTATCACTGAATGTAAAGGATGTTTTAAAGTTACAAATTGGTAATCAAGATCATACGCTGCATCCAAAACATTTTTCGGAACGTATCCAAACAATTTTGTCGAGAACATCCAAATTTGCAAATCTCACAAAGGGCTTTTGAGTCTTGCAAGCCATTTTATTGTGTTCCTATTAATGCTTCAAATTATACATGTTGTAAACACCATGTTAAGTTTTCAATTTACCATGAATTGTTATGCCTTATTTGTTCTACTACGCATACTAACAAAATGTTGTAGGAGTGTCATACAGTGCAACTTTCCAAGTCATCCAAGGAGTTGTTAGATTCATTTTTATGCATTAGAGGTGATGGTTGCTTATTTTATAGAAATTATTGTTTAAATTAAATTTGTTTGCAATGTGGTGGTTTATTGAAGTTTGTAACATGCTTTCATGAGGGCAGCGATCATGATTTTGGTAACAAAATTGTTGAGAAAAAAAGTTTGAGACCGTCAAATACACATTGAAGAGTGGAGGTGAGGGTTCTAGAAGCGAGTTGGTTGCAAGAGAGGTAAGTATTTCTGATTTTATTTCAAATTTAAAGAAAAATATTTTCTATAAGTATGCAAGGCATAACCATAGGTCATAGTGGTTGGATCAACAATTCAAGATGTGTAAGGACTCTTTCCCCATTGGAACTATTGTATCTATAGTTGATTTTGCTAAAAATTACACATTGCAACCACAAAATGAAGTTCAATCAGAATATTATAATTCTATTCAAATTGTTATTTTTGTCCACATAACATATAGGCATGTCCCTGATAGTACATAAGAGGACAGGAAGATAATCAAGGAGTACCAATTTTACATGAGTGATGATAGATCTCATTCATATGAGTTTGTACAACATTATTTTGAAAAAAAAAATTGAGTTCTTGCAGGAAAAATGAATTGAAATGGGTCAACATCTAATTTGGTCAAATAACTGCATAGGGAAATTCAAGAATGCTCACATGTTTTATTGGTTGAGCAGGATGCATATAGAGATGGGTGTACCACATATTTAGAGTTTTTTCAAAGCTAGGAACAGAAAAGGAAAGTATGATGGCACAAGTGCATGTGTGAAGAGAGCTTTAGTTAAGGAACAAATGAAGATTAGAGGTGGTGCAACATTCAGTGATTCACGTTCTATTGTGGATTGGTGTACTTCTACACTATCACAAGGAGGGACACTTGATTCACAAGCGTGTAGGTTCTTTTGGTTGGTTGAGGAGGGCACAGTGGTAGACATAATGGAATGTCAAAAAATTAGAGATTCTTTAAAGATGCATTCATTTCGAAGCTCAGATGTGAGTGTATGGACCATATGGACACGAGAGGTGTCTTATTTTTGTTAGAATTGTATTCAATGTGATTTGGATCAGTGTGATTCAATTGAGTGGGTAGATAAATGGATTCCACAATACCTAACCCCTTTATCTATAGTACAATCCTCATTATAATATGTAATGGAAAGTTCACTTGAATATGATCATCTTTCAGATCTTGTATAACCAAGACATATCTATGTAGTTGTAGCACTGCAAGGGAATGAAGAGGGATCATACTATTGGTTGCCACGATGTGTATAGGGAAAGAAAAAGCTAACACAACCGATGACAAATGATGATGGGTTCATGTATCCTATAGGTTTAGGTGTTGTTTCTTGAACTTGGTTGCATTACCATTTCATCATCATTTAGGTTGTTTAGATGAAATATAGATTTGTTATTCTAAGTATATTTAGATGTTGATAAAAAACTTATGATCACACAGGTTTAGCTATTTCGGGAACTTGGTTGTGAACATATATGATTAGAAAGAATGAAATACCTACATTTGAAGCCTATCAAAAATGCAAAACTATTCTCATGTATTTGCACCTTGTTATAGCAACAAATGTTAAGTTATTGAGACATCATGCTAGACCAAAAACAAAAAAAAACTATGAACAATTAGTAGCATTGATCATGAAGCATTATTGGAAACTTTGAAGGTAAGAGATGACCCTTTAGGCACACTTGAGTAGTGGATCATTTGGTGTATGGAATAGGTATGATATTTTTCATCACATTTTAATATTGTTTATCTGCTAAGGCTCATTATTTAGGTTGTTTAGAATAATATAGATTTTCTATTCTAAGCATCTTTTCTAGTTTACATTACCAATTCATCACCATTGGTGGAGTTAGGTTCCATTAAAACTCTAGACTATCATTTCTCTAATCCTCTGAAATTGTCATCCTCTCATGGAATGTACGGGACTTGAATAATGGCCCTCGACAAAAAGTTGTTCATGATTTGGTGGGAAAGCATTCTCCTGATGTGCTTTTTTTATAGAAAACTAATTTGTTAGTTGAGAGTATGGGTGGTTTGGTGCCTAAATTATGGGGGCGAGGTCAATTCCAATGAATTGGTTCCCAAGGTAATGTGGGGGGTGTGGCTTGTCTTTGTAACCCTCTAAAGATTCACCCTCTCTGGTGGATGTCTTGCAAGTATTCCATTTCAGTGGTGGTTGTAAGCTTGGAAACAGGAAAAACTATTCTTCTTTCTAATATTTATGCTCCTATTGATTTTTCTAGTAAGCAATATTTGTGGTCTCATATCAGGATTATTCAGAGTTATGCTCCTCTTTTTCCTTGTATTATTGTAGGTGATTTCAATGCTATTACTAATTTGGATGAAAATAAGGGTGGAATTTTGAGGTTGGATCCTTCTTCTTTTCTTCTCTATGATAATATTTCTATGTTGAATCTTGTAGACATTAATCCAAGTAATGGTTAGTTTACTTGGAATAATAGGAGGCTAGGGGAGGACTAGATTGCTGAGAGGTTAGAAAAGTACTTGGTCTCTTGTTTTTTGGCTGGGGGATCTTGGTCTACTTGTTCAAAAAAATTGTATTGGAGGGGCTCATATCACTGGCCTATCAAATTGTCTGTTTCTTCAGCTCAGGTTGCTCGTTCTCCCTGTTTCAAGATTCATATTATGTGGTTGCATGACCCTTCTCTTCATGATCATTTTGTTGACTGGTGGAGTAAGGGGAGACCTTCTTTTGGCACTGCTATGTATTCTTTTTCCAAATAGTTGTAGTATGTGAAGTATTAGCTCAAAATATGGAACAAGTAGTGTTTTGGTAATATTTTCCATGCTAAGGTTGTTGCTCAGGCTGATTTGGATGCTATCACCTAGGATATTAGAGAGTCTAGTCTTTCTGAGGTTTCTCTCAAGGAGGAGGAAATGGCATTGAAAGCTTTGGAGGAATGTGAGTTGCATGAGGAAATTTATTGGAAACAAAAGGCTTAGGTTGAGTGTCTTCAAGAGGGGGACAAGAACACTACATTCTTATTTAACTTAGTGAAATCTAGGAGACATGGTAATGCAATTCCTTTTCTTGTGAATGACAAGGGGAAGCATTTATCTTCTTTAGGGGATATCTTGAGTGAAGCCTTGTAGTTTTTTGCTTCCATATTTACAAAGAATTCTCTGGATTATTTGTATGAAGAAGATCAAGTGTTGGCTTGTATTCCTTCTTTGGTTACTAGTGAGATGAATGAGCATCTCTTGGGGTGCATTACCCTGGATGAATTGGAGGCTATTGTTTTTTAGATGAAGAAAGGGAAAGATCCTGGTCCTGATGGCTTTCCAATAGAGTTCTTTCAAGAATTTTGGGA
This sequence comes from Sequoia sempervirens, assembly GCA_007258455.2. Lineage (NCBI taxonomy): Eukaryota > Viridiplantae > Streptophyta > Pinopsida > Cupressales > Cupressaceae > Sequoia > Sequoia sempervirens. Next base: position 406,315 of record VDFB02019721.1, read on the forward strand.
CATTGTCAATTTGGATCTGCTAGTTGTGGTATGTGAATCTTAGAGGAGAAAGAAAATGTTGAGGGCTTTGAATTCCACCTTTCTTGCTCTTATTCCTAAGTGTGAGGGTGTGGACAGATTGACTCTGTTCCATCCTATATCTCTCTTTAATGTGTTGTATAAAATTATTTCCAAGTTGATTGCTAAGTGGTTGAAGCAATGTCTTAGGAAGCTTATTTCTAAGGAACAAGGTGGATTTGTGGTGGATAGGAAAATTTTGGATGGTCTGATCATTGTCATTGAGGTTATTCACTCCATGGTGACTTCAAAAGAAAAGGCTATGTTCATCAAGCTAGATATAGCTAAGGCCTATGATAGAGTTAAATGGTATTTCTTGCACAAAGTTCTCTTTGTCTTTGGTTTTGTTGAAGAGTGGGTTTTTTGGGTGATGAGTTGTGTTACTTCCACTTCTTTTTCAGTATTGATAAATGGAGAACTGTCTTCTGTATTTGGAGCTTCTAGGGGCCTTCGTCAGGGGGACCCTCTCTCTCCCTACTTAATTTATTCTTCTTGTTGAAGGATTGGGGAGATTGTTGAAGAGCAATGTGGCTTTGGGTGTAATGCCCAACCCTAGAGGAAGTTGCAATTCACTACTTAAACGTACCAATTTTTTTGTTTAAGTACAAATACGCACAAGGTGAATACATATTGCCAACAACCTCTAAGGCCACGAGACAAAGATCACTTAAAAACCCAACATCAAATAACATTAACATAAACTGAAACATTACTCACTTAAGGAAATGAACAACATACATTCCATTCAAGATAAATTACAACAAGGATAATTAAATACCTCAAGATTCCAATTTAACATTAAACAATAAGGTTACATCACTCATTCCCCGAATGAGGTAAGTCCAACACTCATAATTACAATTACAAATTCCACCTCGATACAAATGAGGGGTAATTAAAATACAATAAGAACTAAAAGAACAAGGCATGAGAAGCCACTGATTTCCACGAGCTCTCCAGCTGGAAATCACGAACTCACGAACATGAAGAAGAACCAACGGAAAAGAAATGCACGCCACCCGACCACGTGGAACCCAAAGGCCCCACTCCCTCCGTGCTAGGAGATAGTAACAGGAATTCCTACCAAGACCATCTACCACTAGACGGGCTTACACCAAAACTGAATTGAAGCAACTACAATCACAAAGCCACTTAACATCTATAACCACAATGCCATCAAGCCACAACAGTCACAACATCACTTAACACGAAGTTACAATGCTTTCAGAGAACAATGATCATGTACATCACACAATAACTGATTAACTGTCGACATAGGAAAAGTGTCATACATAAATTGCCATGAGTTACCCTAGCTCAACCTTCCTAGGCTACCGGACCCCCATCTTGGGTTACCCTGGCTTGCCTCTACCGGCGCCGGACCCTCATGCAAAACTATGCGTCCCATCTCATCTCGAGCCTTATCATTCACTTGCTTCACGAGAGAGGCATTCATTATCTTATTAGTTTGAAGGATCCCCATTAATTCATTTAAATTATCACTTAGTTAAACTCTAGGTGAGTTACCCTGGCGCCCCTTTGTGTGTCGGACCCCCACCAAGAGCCACTCTCCTAACGACAACACACCCACAAGAAGAAACAAGATAACACGACCTCTCCAAACCAAGGAGGTAACAGAACACGGAACTTACTCCAACACTGGAGGAAACAACGTACAAAACCCACTCCAACATTGGAGGAAACCAAATCACATTACCCTCTCCTACACCCAAGGAAGCACAAATCCCCGTTCGTGAAAACCGGGTGATCCACAAGGTATAGCTATACACATTTTCTACGACACACCAAAAGTTGACTTTCATAAAGACAACCCACAACAGGATACAAATCCCCTATCAGGAAGACTCTCAAAACATTCACTCTCATTTCGCAACATCGAAAGTGTACAATTAAGTACTGAAAACATTTTGGACCAATAGGTAAACTAATGTTCGGATTTCCTAAATCCATTCAAACACAGATTTCATAACTTGCATTTATCCAGTCAATTTATCCCATTTCTAATCACGACATTGAAATATATTTAAAGCACAGTTCATCTACTCCAAATTTCATAACCATATTCAAACGATTTTAATAATTAAGAACATTTAACTGTAATAAATCGTTTATTAATTCTTGTGTCATAATTGAAAACATAATCAAATACGGAAAGAAATAGAGTCACTTGTTTAACATACAAATTAGTTATTTTTCTCTAAATTACTATATCCTCAGAATTCGAAACATCTAATAAATAAACATTTATTTAAAATAATTTACATCTTGATTCACCATAGATCAAACAGTTAATTATCTTACAACTTTTTTTTTTTGGCTAAAATATCTTGTCATAAAATATATTAGATTTCTCTAAAATAACAGCTTTCCTTAACTGCATTTAACTCATAATCAATTTAAAATGCCGCTTAACATCTAACTTTATTTGATAAATACATATTAACAATTATTTAAAGCCGAATTAAAGCATATTACATACCTCTTACATTTATATTAAAACTTGTATAAATAATATTATTTATTGAATATTTAATATATACTATTAAATATTAAATAAATAATATTAATATTTAATATTAAATATATCTAATATTAAATATTATATAACAAATATAATATAACTTTTATAAATATAAAAAAAGAATACCAAAAAAATGAATTCACTTGAGCCGCGAACAGGGCCGAAGCCCTAGGCCGCGGCCCCTGCTTCCCCGTGGGCGGCCACTGCCTCCCACGGCGGTGGTGGGCGCTGTGTGCATGGCACCCAGCGCCGCTGCCTTAGGGCGGCGGAGCTGTGCGCACAGCGACAGCGGCCTGCTGGCGGCGACGGCGCGGGTGGGGTGGGGTTTGACCTCCCACCTCACCAAAACAAAAAAATAAATTTTATATTAAAATAACCTGCGTTTTTTTCAAAATGGAAAAAAAAAACAGAGACTTCAAGGTTTTACCAGAATTTAAAATTTTCTAAAAATAACAAATATATATTAGAATATATATTTGTGGGTATCACCCATTCTTGAAGTAAATAGTTGTATTCACAAAAACAAACACCCAAATTTTGATTTCATAAACAAATTATGAAAATAATCCCCACCCATTTCAAAATAGAACTTATTCAAATCAACAACATGGGTTTTCAAAACCTATTTCTAATATTGAGTTTTCCTTCAATAACTTGGTTAAAATTTCATGTTTGGTTTTCAAATCCAAAACTATCTACCATTACCAAGTTTAAAAGCTTTTCCATGAGTTTTCATTGAATCTACACTATGTTTTTTTTTTTTAACCATTCACAAGAGCAAGAAGAGGAAGGGGGAAAAGATAAAACCTTATGTTTTCTCCAAGATTTGCAAGCTTCCCACATGGAGATTCCAAGCAATCCTTCAACTCCACCATTTTTGCCTCCTCCAAGCCTCTCCACCCAAGCATTCAAACCAAGAATTCCATGGAGAAGTTGAAAGAAAAACCCTAAAATAAAATATATCCTTTTTCTTTTCAACTCCCCAAATTCACATTCAAATTCCAATCCAAATGCAAATTCACTTCCAAATTCAAACTCAATAACAAATTAAATTGAACACAAATTCAAATTTCAATTTCAATTTCAATTTCAAACACAAATATCTTTTTGCCAAAAAGTCAACCTTTTCTGAAAATATCTCTTCTACCCCAAAGTCTTTGCATAAGAAAATATTGGAATTTTTTAATAACTTTAACAATTTCTAATTCCAATTTGAATTCAAATATTTTAGCACTTTACATTTAACAAAAGAATTAAATCTTTTACACTTTCAACTCAAAAGGGATAATTTAGCTAATTCACACAATTAATTAAATTATCAATAAAATAAATCTAATTCAACATTAGATTATTTTATTAATCCAATTAAATTAATTAATTAATCGCTAATCTTTCCAACATCTCAATAAGACAAAACATTCATCATTTAAAATTCCCAAAAGCTATTTAATCACTTTTAGCTTGCAACTAAACACGTTTAATCATTAATCAAACTACGCAAGTCATTTCATAAACTTAAACTTGAAATTAAATAAACACCTAAGGAGAATTGACCAAGATAAAACAACTGACCCCGACGACAAACCAACAACATGATATGACTAGGGTGACGACCTGGTTCGGAAATCCTAGCTACTATCTCCCAAATAATTTCTGTTGGTCGATGGACACGCTCAGACCTGAAAACCAGGTGGAGTCGATGTCATGTACCTATCAACCTGCAACAAAGAGCATGTCGAATGTGCATATATACATAGTATGATCAGACACACCGTGAAGAGGAAATCTCAGAATCGTAGGGCACTCGAAACGAGTGATACAACGCCGTCCCCTTCACCAATACAATCTCACTAACTGACGCATCTAACATTATTAACATAATCAAAGCATAAAGCATCATTAATTCAATTGTTAACATGATCGAAGCATAACATAGGAAAACATTGCCTGATTATCATAGTACAAAAAGGAGGGGTGTTACATCGGGTCTTATTCAAGGGTGGGTGTGGGGTAATGGAGTGCCTTCCCAATCTCACCTACAATTTTTGGATGACACTACTTTGATGGGTATGGCTAAGGTCTATGAAGCCACTAATTTTTGCAAGGCTTTGGATACTTATCTTGATGCTTCTGGTCAAATGATTAATGAGGATAAGTCTTCCATTTTATTCTTTAATACCCCATGGTTCATTCAGCAAAGGATTGCTTGTATTCTGAGATTTTAGATTGGTTCTCTTCCTTTAACCTATCTTAGAATTCCTATCTCTTCCGGTAGTCTTCCCAGGGAGTCTTGGTAGAATATTTTTGACAAGTTTCATGTGAAGATTAATCATTGGACTCATAGATGGTTATATTTTGCTAAGTAGGTTCAGTTGCTCAAATTAGTGGTGTAGGCTCTTCCCAACTATATATGTATGATCCAAGTGGCTCTTGTTTGTTTTGTTAAGGATTTGGACTCTTTGGCTAGATAATGCTCATGGTTAGGCAACTTGTCTTCCTCTAAGTGGAGCCTAGTGAAGTGGGATATTATTTGTAGTCTAAAGCAATTTAGGGGTCTTGGGTTGTAGCAGTCAACTCTAATTGGGTTGGCTTTGGTTGTAAAGCTTTATTGGAGGTGGTGTTTTGAACAAGATCATGTTTGGGCCAAAATTTTATCTCATAAGTACCTTCAGGGAGTCCCAAAGGAGGAGATTCCCCATTATCCTTTGGTGGGGAAAGGTTTAGTGATTTGGGGAATGCTTAAGAAAGGGGCTATAGCGATCAAAGAGGGCTTGTTTTAAATATGTAATAGGGGGTTAAGGCTCTCTTTTGGTCTGAATCTTGGGGTGGTTTCTCCTCCATATTGCTTCAATATCCTAATCTATTGAATCTTTGTGAGAGATTTTTGGATGTTGGATGGTCAAGGGTAGCGATTTTAAGAATTATTATCCTTGAGGGTAGGGGGAGGGAGCTACGTGGAAGGATCCTTGTGAATGGCCCATTGTTGGTTTGTAGGAGGATTGTGTCGAGCTTCAAAATATTTTGGCTAGTCAAAAATGTAGCTCTCTTTGGGAGAAGGATATCTTAGCTTAGTGTCTAAATCCTAAGGGTGCTTTCACTATGGCTAGTGGGTATCAAGAGTTGTTGGCTCATAAGTATGGTGGGGTGGAGCTTCCTTGGTGGAAAAATGTGTGGAACAAGTTCTCATGGCCAAAGTGTAATTTCTTTGTGTGGAATTTGGCCTGGAATAGATGTTTGACTTGGGATAATCTTCAAAAGCGAGGTTTCCAGGGTCCTATTTGTGTTCTATGTGAATGCAATGAAGAGAATTCTTCCCACTTTTTTTTTCATTGTTATTTTTCTATGTTGCTTTGGCATTATTGGTGGGGTGTTTTGAAACATCTTGCATTCATGCTTCTTCTCTTGTTGAGTTCTGGAGTAGTTTGGGCAAACTTCCTACTCAAACCTCTTTCCTCTAGATTGTGTGGTGCATTGGTCCTACCTTCATCCTATGGAAATTTTGGCTAGAAAGGAATCATATGATTTTTCATGGGGTTAGGCTAATGGTTCAACATGTTTGGCATAAAATTGTGGTTATGATCCAAGAGATGATGGAAGCTAAATGTGAAGTGGTGTATCCTTTAGAAAGGAGCAATGATGAGATTGTGAATATATTGGGCTTCTAGGGCTTGACTCCTGAATTTTCTTGTGTCAAAAGAGGTAGGTGGGCTAAAAGGAAGATTTAAAAGGTTGGAAGATGGTTTCCTCCTCCAGCTGATGTTTTGAAGATCAATACTAATGGTTCTTCCAGGGGTAATCTGGGGCCTACTGGGATTGGTGAAGTTGGTAGAGACTGTTCTGGCTCGGTTGTTTTTTTTTCTCCATTCATAAAGGACAACATTCTAACAACTTTATGGAGGGGTTGGTGATTCTCTGGGCTATTGAATGTTCTTGTGCTTTGGGACGGCATTAGATTATTTGTGAATCTAACTCACAAATAATTGTTAATATGTTGAATGAGAAAATTTTGGTTGATGTCAATTGGTGGCTTGCTCTAGTTGTTTGTCAGATTTTGTAGTTGTGCTCCATGTTGGAGGTGGTGTCTTTTACCCACATCCCATGAGAATGGAATAGGGTTGTTGATTGTTTGGCCAAGTGGGCTTCAAATCATGTTGATAATTGGAGGGTTGAGGGTTGGGGATAGTTATCCCTTGATTATTGTCAAGATTTAGAGAGGTTCATCTCTAGTGATATAGTTGGCTGAGGTGTTTGGTTTTGTGTGAGTGGTGGTTTTTGTCTTGGTTGGGTGCTTTGGTGCTTTCTTTTCTTGGGAACCTTTTGGTTTCCTGATCTCTTTGTACTGGTAATTTCTTGATTTCAATAAAGCTTTAACCCCCCTTTTTTTTTAAAAAGGTATAGTATATATAATATATAATATCTATAATTATATATTATTATTATCTAATATAATAATATATTATTATCATATATAATAATATAATAATATATTTGTGGGTGGTTGGGTGGGAGCCACTCCATAATTACTTGTGTGGAGTGGTTGGTGTAGCAGTTGGACACATGGTGCGACTAACATGCCTTTTGGCATACTATGGCAGGTGGGTTGGACTCTAATCAGATCAAACTCTTGTGGTAAAGTCCACTATCATTTATTCATTGTGAATTCATGCACACAATATTGGCGGCCTTTTCACTAAATGGATCACATGCTCAATTCCTAATGGCATATCATGGTTATAGTCACGTCTCTCAAGGCACTCATAGTTGTGAGGTGTATATTTCCACTCCATATAATCAAAGCATTTGGTGAGCTGGCCTTCTAAAAACTCTTTGGTGTTTATGTTGGCCATTTGTGGGTTAAATTTAGCAATTTCTCTCATTTTTTCATGGCAATGTTTATATTACAAGTCTCTACGATAGGTCTGGAAACTGGAAAAATGGATACTCCAGTTCAGTTACTAGGAAATAAGTGATAGATGGCCTTTCTTGGCCTTGTGACATCACTCAGGTTGAGTTGGATCATTCACCACCCTGACTATCTCACGTTTGTAGCAATTAAATGCATCACTAGGGAGGGTTTCATGGAAGGGGAAAAAGGCTCTAGGCTTGACATGAACATATCATTGAGGGTTTTGGCAAGCATGTTCGATGTAAACATCCCTAAGGTGGAGGTGAAGGTGATAATGTAGTGAAATTTTAGGAAGGATTTGTTGGTCTGTTGGAGGAGACTTTGGTGGTTGCCACCCGGGGATTGGTAACACAAGTCTACATGACTTGGGGCTTCTTGAGGACCCAGGAGAAATGATGAAGTATTACCCCTTTCTCCTTGATTTGTAGGGACTAGAACTGATTGAGCATCATAGAATGGTGGCCCCTAGAGTGGAGTTTTTGAAAAAGTACTATTTGGTCACGGTTCAAAATGCCTCTTGGAAATATGAATTTAGGGTCTTTGTACAAAATATTTTTTGGTAAATTGTAATGGTGTTTTGTGTTTAAATGTAATGGTGTCCATTTGCTAGGAGTTAGTTGGGGTTAGTATGGTATCTAAGTATATAAGTTTGGTTGAGGCCTTAGCTATGGTTGCAGTCTAGTTTCCATTTATATGGTTGGTGGTTAGTGCTCAGTGATATGTGATTAGTGAATTTTGTTTAGGGGTTGTAGAATTTGACCCAACTTGGTCATTTTTTGGGGTATTGGTAGTTCTGGTAAATAGTGTTGATGGTCATCTTCTTCCCCACAGTCCTTGGGTATGAAATGTAAAAATTCATTTTTGAAATATCAATACAAACTCTATCTTACCTATCAAAAAATTATATAATAATATAGTATATTATTATATTATATACATATCCTCAATTTCCAAAAAATATAAGTTTTCAATAATAGATATCTAATATATATAATGGATATCCATTATTAAATCCAACTAGAAAATATCCATTATTGATAAATCAAATATCTTTTATTAATGGATATCCACTTTTTAAAAAGTGGATATCCTTTAATAACACATATCCATTTTGCTTTGGTCTTTACCTTAGCAAAATGTACTTTTACCAACCCAACCAAAAATTCAAACATGAGTTTTGTGATTTTCACTTCCTCATATCATGTTTTCTTCGTTGCATCACCATTCTTTGGCTCCCTATGATCTCACATAGACCCACACGTGTATATAATGTAGCAAGACAATATACATAAACATACATTTTGAGAACACAAAGCATACACAATGAAAACACATGACATGATGTAACATATAAATGACAAAAAAATGAACATAATCACAATGAAAACACAATGAAGACACATAAAATACACACACCAAAACAAAAGGTTAGTACTAAAAGGATTTTATTCAATAAGGCAAAGAGACCTCAGTCTTAAATTGTCTCAAATACCATATGTCATCCATCAAATGTGTTTTCTAACAAAATGATTCTCTCACAAGGATGTATAATCACTTATGAGCCACATGGATCTACTAGCTAGCAAGTTGTGTTATGCTAGGTTTCCAAGCAATATGATGGGTTCTACAAGGCTAGAAATTTGCATTATGCTAAAAACTCATGAAACACATGGCTCCACTAGCAAGAAAGGTGTCCATGTTAAAAATGGGTTCTCAAGTTTAACATCTTAGGGGACAAACAAAAATCACCTCTAGGGGTGCACAAGGTTTAACACCTCAGGGGACAAACAAAACTCACCTCAAGGGGTGCATAAGGTTTAATTTCTCGAGGGACGAGGAAATTATTAACATCATAGAGGACTAATTGGTAACCACACCTCAAGGGGCATTATAATCAACACCACCACTAAAGGGGTATGCCAATAGGTCAAATCTCACAATATATACATGAAACGACTAGGGGTAATATATTGCCCCTTTAAAATGTAAACATACTTGCTATGCTGGTATTTTAAGGAGAAAGTAGGGAAGAGGGGATCCATGAAAATAATGCATGCTTCCAACAACTAGTTATCCTTGCTCCCAAGCATAGAGATAAGGACAAGCAAACCAAGGACTATCATGTTGCTACCATGAAAAATATGGTTGCTCTTAAGATTGTACCACCATGAATGACAATGAGAAAAACACATAAAGCTACAAATGTTACATAGTGATGAGCAATAGAATAGGATGAAGATCATTTATTGATTAGAGGAATTAGGTGTATCATCACATGGAAGAGCACCACAATCCTTAATTTTTTGTATTTTATTATTCAAGGCTTGAAATTTATCAATAGAATGACCATGCACTGGATGATATGCACAAAATGAGTTTTTGATGTAGAATTTATTTCATGTTCTTGGATGAAGAGTAATCAAGTGGGCATTGAGAAGCCTCAACAAGATAATATCTTGATATAAAGTAGGGGACATTTCTTTCCCTTGTGAAGAAAATATTTCTTTCTTATCACAAGATGTAATACATATAGTAAATGATAAAGAATTAGATGAAGATGGAGATGAAGGTTGGAAACCTAGAACTTGTTTGGAAAAGTATGGTATAGACTTCACTTGATTCCTATTTTGTTTCTTTTTTTCATTACATCTGTGTTATAGAAATAATTTTGTATCCAATGCCATAACATGCTTCCAACTTCGATGAAGAGATTTTATCTACATGCTTCTTAGAAGGATTGGCTTCTTCTCAAGCATGCAAATCCTTTTTAATTTTTTTTAAAGTTAAGCATCTTTTTCTCATGAGGGATGGGAGTTGAAGATCCCCCATCGCCATCATGGGTTTATGTTGCTAATGTAGAACCAAGTTGAGAAAATGAAACACAAGACTTGCTTGTTTTAGATTTTGATATTTTTTACTCTCCCATAAAGGAGGGTGTAAAATCTAATGAACTCTGATCATCTCCAAAAACATGTTTTTAAAGATGGATCATTTGTATTTGACTCTTTGGACCTTGATGGTGATATTTTAGACTCTCCTTGAAACAAGGTGTAAAATATAATGACCCCCAATCATTGTCTAAGAGTTTTATTATAGGTGAAAGACAATTAGGATTACCACCAACTTGTATAGGTTCTACCTTTGAAGTTGGAATCAAAGTATTAAGAGAGTTGGATTTATTATGATCATGTTGAACTTGTGAATTATAACTTTGTTCATCTTCTTCAACCATGTATATCTTGTTATCATATTCATACTTCATCTCATGGTGGAGAGTAAACAAGACTCCCTTCATGGCATGAATCCACAGTCTACCTCAGAGAAGATTGTATGAAAGAGGTCTTGGCATGATATGGATAAGGGTAGGAAAAACCACAGGTCTAACCTCAATGGGTAGTGTGATCATTCCTAATGATTAATTATTAACATTTTCAAAGCCATGAATATTAACATCATTGGGTTGTATAATATTCTTGTCCACACCAATTTTATCTAGGAGGTCAATGCTACAAAAATTAAAAACTACTCCATTGTCTATGAGAGTACACCTAACTCAAGTTTCATTAATGATCACCTTTATCATTAAGGCCTCACATTTTTTTTGGATCTCAAGTGAGAATAATTCATGTTGAGGTAAGGTTTCTAGTTGCATACAATCAAACAAGGTAGCTACACCATTTAGTCTACTAGAAGGTGCTACATCAACCTTCTACAAAGCCTCTTGGATCATCCTATGGTGTGTAGGTGATGTTTGAATCAAGTCTCAAAGGGATATTTTTGTTGGAATACTATCAAGCTTCTCAACAAGATCATACTCTTTACAAATAAGTTGAGGGATGTTATATGTGTGAACAACTATATGATAACTTGGTTGTTGCAACATGTGCTCACTAGTGATTTTCCTTGCAAAGTTCAAGATATGGTTAGGAGGTTTATGAGGTCCTATAATGAGAGGTGATTTAGGAGGTCCACTAATTAGAGGAGATCCAGTTGTCAATTGTGCCTTCATAACCTCAACTGAGTTATCTAATTGTTGAAGATCTTCTATTAATGGGGGATCTAATGTCAACTTAGCATCTTAATCTATGTCATCCTTATTACTATCTTTTGAGAGAAATCTATCAATGATTTCATCCTCTTGTGCCATAATATCTTCCCAAGTAGGAGATATATTAAGAGAGAAATAAATAAGATTCTCATGACACTCAATTATTGGATTCTCTAACACCACGATACCTTCTTCACAAGTAGGTGAGGTATCAAGAGAAGAAAAACTATGATTTTCATGGTTAGATTGCATCGTCTTGCACCAAACTATTCTCATAAGTGGGGAAGATGTTGGGAGGTGAATGAAGATTAGGAAAAGTTATATTAAGAAATGTGTCAATGATTTCATTTTCTTGTGTTAGATACTCTCACAATTAGGAGGGATATTATGAGAATAGCTACTATGGTTATCACATGACTATCAATGATTGCTTTTGTTGGAATGTTAGAAGCCTTAGTGGAAGATCTAAGTGAGATGAAGTCCCCAAGGGCATCATCTAACATGTCAAATTCACCACAACTAAAGGGATTGGAAAATATACAATACACTTGTGGAAAGAGATATAACATGATTAGATTACTATGATTTCTCCAAGATTAATTAATAAATTTAAATTATAATTTAGGTTTATGCATGTTAAAGAAAACTAGGACTGAAAATACACTTATAGAATTGTTCCAAATATAGATCTAGAAATCAGACTCCAAATTTTCAAACTGACTATAGGTATGTCTTTGTGCCTAAAATTTCAAATAGACTTGGTAGGATAGAGGCAGCAAGGGTGCCTATGTCCCACTTAGGGTTTTTTTGAGATTTCAATTTTAGAGGAACAAGTTACAAGAAATGACTATGTGATAGTGTGTAGACCCTAGTTTTGAATTGAATTTGTTTTTATTTTATGAGCTTCCTAATTTTGCAATGTAATTAATAACCTAGGGTTTTCAAATTTTACAAAAATAAAATGCAATTTATCCCAATTATGCAATTTTCTAGAAAATGCATGTAATGCACCTACAAATATGATAATTTCCAATATTGAAATGTAACAATATTTCACAAATGCACATAAAATGAAGCAAAATGACACTTTTTCTTTCAAATGCAAGCACACTTTTTGCAAGTAAAAGACTTTAAAAAAAAAAAAAAATTGACTAAATGCAACCCATTTTAGATGTAAATGATACTAAATAAGCTAAAATTATGAATGATTTTGAAACTAACCCTATTGCAACCTATAATGCAATATTGTATGCAATTTTTTTACTTTTTATGCTTTCTAAAATGCAAAAATGGTGCCTAGATGAAAAATGTAAATAATTCAATGCTAAACCTAGATCTACTGAATTATTTTATATTTTAGAAGATTTATGATGTAAAAATGTCAAATTCACCAAAATGTTTTGATCAAAAAGGGATCTTAAGTCTAATACATAGAGCACTAGGATCAAGCCTTTTTCAAGAGAATATTAGGATAAAAATCAAGGTGATTCGATTGACTTTTAACCATGAAGGTGAGCTAATCAGACCTAGATCTAATCCTTTAGAGCCTTGGAAATTGATTGGAAATAAATTCCTAAATTAACCTTGTATACACCTAAAATCAATTAGGATAATTAATTAATTAAATACAAGGTAATTAATTAATTAACCTTTTATTTCATCTACTTATAAATAAATTCTAAATTTATTTATATAGTTCACATTTCTTATTTCTTCTATCTTAAATCACATTCTTCTAATTTTAATTAAATAAACAAATTCCAATAGTTTGTTTTATTTAATTAATATCTTCTTACTAAATTTAAATAATTTCAAATTTAAGTTTAGTCACATGTATCCAACTTTTTCTCTTGCCACCTCATCAAGTGTCTCATGAATTTAAATATCCTTAATATTTAAATGGAGTTATCCTCAACCAATTTTGAAACAAACTTTGGATGCTTGGCTCTCTCCATCATTATATTTTCTCTCACACTTGGAAAAGTGTTCTCTTAAAGGGAACCATCTCCATGATTCCCTCTAACTTCTTCTTCCTCCACCCTTGATCTTTCCAACTGAAACCTAACCATCAGTTGCTGCCACATCACAATATGTCTTGGAAATCTTATAAATGCAGCCTCATTCTATAGCATTTGACATCCCATATTTGAGTAAACTTACTCTACAGAATTTTCCTTTGAGCATTTGAGAGCATTAGAGCATAGAGCATTTGAGCATTTATCATTGTAGAATCATTTAGTTTAGAATCATGGCTTAGTTATTAGTTGTATTTCCATTATCATAGTAGTTTTTATACAACATTTGTATCATAGTCTTTAGCATCATATCACCATTATCATTTACAACATAATATCATGGCATCAATCATATAGTTTATCATCATGTAAGAATAGATTTACTGCATTTTCTAGCATTTTGTTCCCTAGGTTTCCATTCTAATAGTCATAGTGCATATACAAATCTAAGAGCCAATATGATTTAATGAATCCCTGAAGATAGGAAACAATGGAACAATTTTAGGTAATTTACTGTGTTTCAATTACATTAGTTTGTGATTCAATTTCTCTAATATAATACATTTCATTGATTATGTGTTTTTATTACTCATTTACTCACATTACACAATTCACCACATGATACGTTTTGGCACCCACTGTGGGGCCTAGTCGCTTTTTATTGACATTTTCTAGAAAAAAAAATTTATAGATCTAGACGTGAACTCTTAGGTAGCGCATCCTTGATTTCTTTTGGCACATATGAAACATCTTTTGGTGCATCTAGTTCCTGTTATGGAGCATCCAGAGCATCTTTTAGTGCATCCAACGCACATTTTAGTGCATTTAGGGGGTCTTTTAGTGCATTTGATTGATCTTTTAGCACATTTTATTAATAGTTTAGCACATTCAGTTGTTATTTTAGCACATCTGTGTGATCTAGCACATATGAGTTCTAGTTTAGCGCATATGGTTTATCTTACAGAATTTCAAATTTTTGTGAACTAATTTATGTTTTCTATTTTGCAAGTGCTTAATACATTGGTCAAAGATAATTATATCAAACTATTGATGATGTTTGCAGGGGCTGGAGTTATTATTTCTTTTTTTGATTAAATTAGGAACTTAGTTTAATTAGAAGGTTAATGAACCCCTTGTCTATTGTGCTTGTAAAGTGATAGGCCTATGCTCTCCCCTTAATGGGTGACCAAAATGCCAGACTCACTATTTTATGTTTTGATAGCACCTTTAGAAGGCCTTCCGTAGTGGGAAAAAATACTCACCCTATAGGAACGACCTAAGTGGGAATGACTAAAGCCAAGTTTTCTAACCCACTATAACCAAAAGTGAATTTAAGGATACTTGCAATTTGACGGTAGTGTGCAGTGATAACCATCCCCAAAGCCTTTGTTCTAAAGGTTGGGAGATCTCCTACAGTAGTTTATTAGTTATTGCACTGAATGGAAACCCTTACTATGAACCTTAAGTTTAGAAGCCAACCAATCAGTCTTTGAACTCTTCTAATATCATAGTGCAAGGGGAGGGAAGAATCTACCCCCAAGACACTCACCATATAACTATCAAGGATTGATGGCCAAAAGTGAAGGATTCAACTTTGGTTAAGACCTGGGAAAGACAAAAACATAGGCTCCCTCTAGGAGGTGACATGATTGTGTGAGATAACATAGTTCTAAGATGTGCTATGGTATTTTAAGTGACCCTTGACATTAGAAAAGTGCTTGAACTATTTTCTCTTGTGTTATACATGTGGAAATCAAAGGAATCGGGCCAGATTATTGAATACACACTCAATGTTTACTTCCTAGGTTGGAAACAATTTTTTTTACAACTTTTTGATGTGTTTGAAGTCATTATTCAAGAAATCATCCATTTAAAGCACTTAATTTTCATAATTTACCAACTAGAAAAACCAAGCAAACATCACTATTTAGAAAAACATCCCTTGGAAACATCCATTTCATGGATTAAAAGAAAAATAACTAGACAAACTATTAAACACACTCAACACTTCCAATTTAGTGCATACATTCCCTATTCTAGTGCATACACTACTTTTTCTAGCGCATTTGAGCCATTTTATAGCGCATTTGGTCTATCTTGTAGTGCATCTAGGGCATTTTATAGTGCATCTTGGGTACATTCTAGTGCATCTGAGCCATTTTACATTGCATTTGGTATGTCTTGTATTGCATATGAGTCATTTTTTGGTGCATTTGTTCCATCTTCCAGTGCATTTTCACATCCATTTAGTGCATTTACCTACAAAATACCAAGTTGAAATCACATTTTAGGGATAGTCTAGTGCATCAATGGCTTTTTTTGGCGCATTTAACCCATTTTCTAATGCATCCAAGTCATCTTCCAGTACATTGAGTCTATCTTGTAGTGCATTTAATTCATTCTCTAGCACTAATTAAAGCGCATTTAGTCCATTTACTAGCACATCTTCGGTACAGTCTAGTGCATCTGGTCTTTGTTCTAGCACATCTATGCCATCTTTTAGCACATCCAAGCCCTGTTTTAGCACATCCAATTAACATCAAACCAGAGATTTAAATTCATCCCATGTTCATTAGTTTGAACTAGAATTAAGGATCCTTGCCAGCACAGAATTACTCCTCTTTTACAATAGAGTATTAAACTTGTTGAAACTAAAATTTGCAAGTGGAATTCTTCAAACTAAACCAATATCTAACATCTCAAAGTGCCTAAATCATCAAACTTGTCTTATATTTGATTGTTAAGATAAGTTTCATCATCGGTATTTTTCATCCTTCATCATAAAACAACACTGTATAATCAAAATTAACTTAGTTCCATCAATAGAATTTGTCATTCTTTTTGACTTAGTTATTATCCTTGGCACTCCTCAAAACAAAGATCAAATTTTAGTCAAATTATAACATTTATATGCCCATTCAAACAAGATCACAAAGCAGAAACTCAAAGAAAAAGAACTTGAAACTCAGAACACCATGGCTAAAGCTGAAGAAAATCCTTTCCATAAACTCCACCAATCTGAAGGAGATGAAATAACTGAGGAAGATATCCAATATGCTCAACAAGATCCAAATTTCCACAAGTTCCTAGAAAATATTTTTGAAAAAGATGGGGGAAAATACTTCTTAATGTTGGCTAATCATGGTATCAAACTTCCACATGACTTTGATGTTAATCAATTGAAAGCACCTCCCAAAAGTACTAAAATTGATCCACCAAACACAGATCTAGTGGCCCTACCTTAGCTCATCAAATAAAAAATCTCCAACAGCATATTCAAGACATACAAAAAGGAACCACAAAAGTATACTTGATACAAGATATTTTCCCATATCCTTTTGATCAAAATATTAGCATGATTCCTTTTCTCAAACATTGTGAATTCCCAAAGTATGATAAATACAATGGTAAAATAGATCATATAGATCATGTAAGGGAATTTTGAACCATGAGCCTTGACTTTGCACATGAAGAAACTTATTTGATGAGATCGTTCCCATGAAGCTTAGGTGGAAAATGTATGGAATGGTTCTCCAAACTTGCACTAGGTATTAAGACTTTTGAAGAGTTGGTTAAAAAATTCATCACCCAATACTCTTACAACATCCAATACAAGATAACCATGAAAGACATTTGCAGTAAAAAATATAAAAAGGGTGAATCATTCCTCATATTTTTACAAAGATGAAGAAGATTGTTTGCAAGATATGCTCATCCCATACCTGAAAAGGAAAAGATGGAAATATTCATTGACAATCTAAATGATGAGATGAGTTATACACTTGAATTGCATTGTCCACCTATCTTTGATAAAATGATTGAAAATGGAATCAAAATCTAAGAGGCCTTGGTCAAGAGAGGAGTTTTGAAAATTTACAATGAAGGAAACTCAGTAAATCCCTCTAACCATTAAATAGTAATGATAAACCAAAATTTTGGAAAAGAAATAAAAATGTTGATAACAATGATGTTGCAGCTAAAGCACAAAATGCAAAACCAGTATTTAACAACAACTGCCACCAAGACCAATCAAAACAACACAAACACTAATCAAAATTCCAATCAAAACAACAATTCAAACAATATTGAGTCCAAACCATCACCATATCGAACATCATCAAATTGAAGAAGATTCACACCTTTGGGACAATCACTCGAATCAACATTCAAGGAACTTCTTGCAGCCAAAGTTATAACATTACCAGAGGCAAGAGATTAGGAACCAAGGGTTAAACCTTCATGGTGGAATGATGCACATTATTGTGACTTTCACAGAAACAAGGGCCATAAAACAAATGATTGCATGCAGCTAAAATATTTGGTACAAGGTTTGATTGATAGAAAAGAAATATTTATAGAAGGACCCCAAACAAATTTTGATCATGGGGCATTCAAGCATCCTTTACCCAACTATCAAAATGGGGAATTTTCTTCATCAAACACCAAAGGAAAAAACATGAACTATGTCTATGACTCCACCATTCTTCATATTGAGGTAGTTGATGCTCAAACCCATGACAAGTGAGATTTTATTGCAGCTGATAATCCAATTAATGACATCACAATTGAGCATGAACAAAAAATTATTACAACTGAAAATCATCCTCATGAAATCAACACCAAATAACACCAAATTACTAATATCATGCCAATAAATCTAATTAAAAATGTTGTTGCAAATGATAATCAGATTAATGTCATTAAAATCAAAGAAAAACAAGATCATCAACCAATCAATACAACCACAAGAGGGCAAGCCAAAGTGATATTGAAAGGAGGTGCATCTAAAACATTTGTTGCCCCTACAACTCAATACAACATAGTTGACCAATTGCAAAAAACTCTAGCTTAAATATCCATATTAGAACTCCTCAAAATTTCACCAGCTTACAAAGAAATTCTTGAACAAGCTCTAGTAGCCACCATAGTACCAAATAATCTAGAAGTTTTCCAATTCCAAGCTATGGTGGGACACTTTACCGCACCTCATTTCCTATCACTTTCTGAAAATGATGATGTATCACTCAATCATCCACACAATGTTTCCCTTCACATTGAGTTTTTAATTCATAAGCACTAGGTCAAACGTGTTCTAATAGATGGTCGATTTGGCCTAAATATCTATACTTTAAAACTTATTTGTGCACTTGGATATTCAGAAAATATCATTGATGCTAGAAGAAAAATCACTATAAAAGCCTATGATGATGAAGAGAGATCCTCCCAAGGATTGATAGTGCTACCAATTCACGTGGGGCTAGTTGTAAAAGATATAATCTACCAAGTATTGGACAAGAAGTTGATATACAATATACTCTTGGGATATCCTTGGATTCACGAGATGCAAGCAGTATCATCAATGTATCATCAATGTTTGAAATTTCCTTTCAATGGATAGGAAATCACTATTTCAGCTAACTCTAACAATCCTCAACATTGCAACACACTCAAAATAGTCCAAGATCATTTTGTGTCACATAACAGGGAGGCTCACACTCCTAGTTCATCCAACAATGAAAGATAATTAAATTCCTTGTCAAAGTGGGTTGAGAAAAAGGATCAATCAAAAGATAAGGGTATTAGTGATTCTACTTCATCAAACAATGATAGTCAATCAAATTCTTTGGAAAATCAACTTGAGGAAAAAGTCCAGTCAAAAGACAAAGGTGTTGGTGATTCTACCCCATCAAATCATGAAAGTCAACTAAATGCTTTATCAAACCAATTTGAGAAAAAGATCCAACTGAAAGACAAAGGCATGGGGGAATATTTAATTGAGAAATCCTTGTATCTTTCATAGCTTCGATCTTCTCCTAAGTCATATGGGTAGTCATCCACATCAAAACAACAATCCTTGCAACCAACCATGCTCTTTGATGGTAATTTGTAAAAGTAGGCACCCTAGTGGATAAATTTGAAGACAAGGATGTTTTATTAAACTAGGTGTACAAAGAAAAAGAATCATCACAACCATCAACTTCCAATGTGCTAACTGAACCATATGGTAAAGGTTTTACAATCCTCAAAAAGATGGGATATGATGGAAAAGGTCCTATTGGCAAAAGAAAAGAAGGTATCATAGAACCACTACAGCCTACCATAACCAATGCTAAGGACAAAACAAGGTTGGGATACAAAGAAGAGTCAAAAGAAGAGACCAAGAAGTAGATTGTTGAGTGAATCCTTCAATTATGAGATAGCTTTGAAACAAATTCTAATTAGTATGAATGGGACTCACTCTCTAAAGAATCTTGCCATGACAAAGAAATTGATGTGATACAAAGGCATGCACCAACATGTATGGAGGGACAAATCTCAAGTTCTAGACCACTTGAATTTGGATCACAACATATCGATGACTCAAGTGAAGATGATCAGACTTCAAGTGAGATATATCTCTCGAAAGAGAGTAACATCATAGACCTCAACATTGCTATCAAAACCTTTGACAATGTTGCCATCATGACACTTAACCCTTTTGACCTTAGCCAATCTAATGATTCATTGTCATTGGTACACCTAAAATTAATTGAATAGGACCAAACTGAGTTGCTTGAGATCCCCATATTTCCAAATGATGATGCCATTGTGAACTTCCTTTACTATGGAAATCCTGAAACATGTTCCATCATTGAATCTCATAATGAAGCTTCAGACAAGGGGAGTGCCAAATCTCTCAGCTGCAAAATAATGAATATAAAAAATGGATCTAATAGTGAAAACCATTTAATGGCAGTATTAGATCAAGAAAAAGTAAAAATAAAGAGCACATCTAACGGTGAAAATCTCTCTACGGCATTGAAATATGGGAGATTTGACACTCTTCCTAAGCACTATCATGAGAGATCTTTAGTGTTGACTAAACCTACACATCCCATCAACATTGGTACAGCTAAAATAGTCAAGACTCTACATCTAATAATATCCATGAAAGAGGAAGAAAAACCAAGCTTCACAAAGTTCTTTGAGGAGAGACAAATCAAATTTTCTTGGTCCTATGCTAACATGCCAGGCATAGATCCAAATATTATCATGCATCATTTATCTCTACCACCTAGGGTAAAGCCAATGAAGCAAAAATAGAGAAAAATGCATCCACACATCACTCTTTTGGTAAAATTTGAATTGAAGAAACTATTGGATGTCAAATTTATCTGACCTATTGATTATGTTGAATGGATATCAAACATTGTACCCATTTCAAAAATAGATAACAACATTAGGATATATAGGAATTTTAGAGATCTTAATAGGGCTTGTCTGAAAGATGATTTTCCTTTGCCTAACATTGACATCATTGTAGATTTGATAGATGGACAAGAAAAGTTATCACGTATGGGTGTATTTTTAGGTTATAATCAGATAAAAATAGCACTAGAAGATCAAGAGAAAATTTCTTTCACATGTCCATGAGGTACTTTCTGTTGGAATGTCATGCATTTTGGGTTGAAGAATGTTGGGGCTACTTATCAATGTGTGATGACCACTATCTTTCATGACATAATGTATACCTTTATGGAGGATTATGTAGATGACTTGTTAGCCAAATCATACACTAGAGAAGGACATCTAGAAATCCTAGATAGAATATTTAGAGGTTGGAGAAATTCAATGTGAGGTTAAATCCCAAGAAATGTGTATTTGGCATGACATTAGCTAAATTTTTGGGATATATAGTATCAACTAAAGGAATTGAGGTGGATCCTACAAAATAAAAAGCCACCATGGAGATGCCTCCTCCCAAGAATATTAGCCAACTCAGATATTTGCAAGGATGATTCCAATCTATCAGGAGGTTCATCACACAATTAGCAGATAAAACTCATCCTTTTAATCACTTGTTACACAAGAATGTTTCTTTCAAATGGGATGAAAAATGTGAAGCAACTTTTAATCAACTAAAACAGTATTTGATGTCACCTCCCATACTAGTACTGCCAACTAAAGGAAAACCATTATTACTCTACATAGCAACAATAGAAGTATCTTTGGGCGCTCTACTAGCACAGGAAGACTCTACAGGAAAAGAAAGGGCTATTTATTACATCAGCAGAACCTTGAATGGCTATGAGATCAACTACACATTTATTGAAAAATCTTGTCTAGCAATAGTATTTACTACTCAACAACTAAGACACTACATGTTAACCCACACCATCAAACTGATAGGAGGCCGCAGGGCAATCACTGCATTCCCTGAAGGCAGAATCACACTATTTTCAGATGCTGAGGAACCAATCATTATTCCTGTGCTAGGCCTTGACATAGACCTCCTTGGTGAAATTTTGTCTATTCTAACCTATAGGAACTCTACCTTGTCTAAGTTCCCCTGGTTCTCCTGCCAACCTCACTATCTTGTCAAGTTTGCAACTACCAAGCCAAATCTTGGTGCTATGACTCCTTTCTTTCTTAGCCTTTTATGCATCCAAAAGACTAATCCTCCCTCAATACATGAATGAATCTTGCAGGGGTGAGGGAATGTTTTTCAAAACTCCAAAACAACCTCCTAGGGTTTCTGGAACTTCACTTAGACTCCATCTTACCAACACTTGCATGAAGCCTATTCCATAGGTTTAGCCTTGAGCCACTATTTGGTCTCTGAACAGGGGTAAATTGCTTTTCCCTCCTAAACCCACCAAAGAAACGTGGTTCTTGGCTTAGGAAATGTGTTTCCCCTTGTCTACAGCTTCAAGATTTCTAGGGTCTTGGCTCTGTCCAAGCTGTACTTTCCCTCATGCAAACACTACCCAGAAAACTAGGGTTTCTAACTGTCCAGAACCAGTTTTAGGACTGGTGAAAAGTTCTCCTCCTAAACGGATTGCTGGGCTCTCCTCCTTGGTACCATACGTGGCCAAGACCTTCCCCTAAATTCTCCAAAAATAATTTTTTGAAAATATTTTCTCCCCTGCAAGTTATCAACGCTGTTCTGCAGCCTTTCCTAGCCGGGCTCTTCACTGGCTCGCCTAGGGCAAGGCTTTTCTCATAACTCCTGCAACCAAAGAAAACCTAACACCTACCACTAAAATATGTATAGATATGGAGCCTGAACCACGTTCCCAACAATTCCATACTTCCAGGTACGGAGGGAATGCAGCCTAGAACTCCATTTTTACACAGTTCCAGTCAAAACAGCAAATAAGGGAAAAACACAGAATTTACAAGAATGTGTGAAAATGATGAAACAGCTATCAAATGTGCCTTAACAAAAACTTTAGAGGCTTCTCTACATGCTAAAAAAACTTACAAAATGCCTCTTTTAATTCATTTAACTGCTGTCTTGCAAACAAGAACAGAAAAACATAGAAAATAAGACAAGAAAGTTGTTTTCTTTAATTTCTGGAAAAACAGTCCATACAAAGAAACTTCTAACCCACCAAAAAGGTCGTGGAATGCCTTAAATATGCCTTCCCAACAATTTAGGCTCTTGGGTCGAGGCTTAAATGACCTAAAAATGCCTTTTTGTAAAACCCGCTGTGTTTTCAGACATTTAACAATTTTTCACTATTTAGCAAAGTGAGCCTCTAAACTCATTGGAATCTTGACACCCTCTTTTCCAAAGACCAAAAACAACCCTAAGCACTTAAAATAATGGTCAACATGACCTTATGATAGCACCACAAAATTAAAGAACTCAAAAACAAAATAGTCCTTTGCCTGGTGCTCCTGCACCATTCTCCCCCTCTTAGCACAAACAACTAAGGAAGTTTGGGAGAGATCAGAGACATATCAATGCCTTGCTTCTTAAAATCTGCTTCTTCTACCCAGGTAGCTTCAGATTCATGCTTATCCTTCCATTTGACAAGATGCTCCATGTACACCTTGTGCCTTGTAGTCTTTTTCACTCTTGACTCCAAGATCTTTTCTGCTTGTAGCTTGTTTGGAGTTGGTATGGACATGTTGCTGATGTCGTTGAAGACCTCTTGACTGTCCTGATCCAGATCCTTGGCTGTCCCTTTATATTTGATCAAATCAGCCACATTGAACACTGGAGAGATGCCCAAATCTGATGGTAACTCCACCTTATATGCATTCTTGCCATATTTGGCCAACACCTTGCATGGACCCACTCTTTTCATCTGTAACTTTGTTGCCATGCCCTTCTGCAATCTAGATTGCTTGAGGTGGACCATAACATAGTCTCCAACTGCAAATTGTACATCCTTCCTTGACAAATCAACATTCTCCTTCAACTTTTGAGTTGCTGCAGTAACTGTCTTCTTAACCTGCTCATGAATGTCCTTCATGGTCTGAGTGAAGTCTTCAGCATGTCCACTCCTATTCTCCATTGATCCAAGGTCTCTAAGTTCACAAATACCTCTTGGGTGCATCCCATACACAACCTTGAAAGGACTTTTTCCTGTAGTTCTATTGACACTATCATTATAAGCATATTCAGCTTGAGAAATTACCATATCCCATGTCTGTCCATATTCTTTAGTCAAGCACCTCAGAAGATTACCTAGCACTCTATTAACCACCTCTGTTTGACCATCGGTCTGAGGATGGTAAGCTGATCCAAATGATATATTTGTACCCAATCTGCTCCATAGAGTCTTCCAAAAATGACTCATGAACTTCACATCCCTGTCTGATACAATGCTCAATGGCAATCCATGGATTCTTACAACTTCCCTGAAGAAAAGATGGGCTATGTAACTTGCATCATGTGTAGTTTTGCATGGAATAAAATGACTCATCTTACTAAATCTGTCTACCACAACATAAATACTGTCAAAACCAGTCTTGGTCTTAGGAAGACCTACCACAAAATCCATGCTCACACACTCCCATGGTCTGTTAGGAATGGGTAAAGGCTGATACAAACCAGCATTGCTAGCTCCCCCTTTGGCTTTCATACAAACAACACACTGTTCCACATATTTTCTGACATCTCTTGCTAACTTAGGCCAGTAATAGAATCTTTGAACTAGTTCTAAAGTTTTATTAATACCAAAATGCCCACTAAGACTGCCATTATGCTTTTCTTGAATCAGATTTTCCCTCATTGATCCTCTTGGAACACATAACTGATTACCCTTAAATAACAGTCTATTTTGCAGTGTATACTCAGCAACTGACTATGAAAATGATTCTCAAAATCAGAACATACCTTGTAGGCTTCTGAAAAATCTTCATCCTCACCATAGAGATCCTTAAAACTTTCCAATCCTATGCTTTTTAGCTGTATCTCTTGGACTGTCAACATCCTCCTGCTTAATGCATCTGCCACTTTGTTTTGCTGTCCCTTCTTGTGCTTAATGGTAAATGTGAAAGCTTGAATGTACTCCATCCATTTCAAATGTCTATTACTCAACTTCTCTTGGGTGTTGATGTAACTAAGTGCCTGGTTATCTGTGAAAACCACAAACTCTTTGGGTAACAAATAATGCCTCCACTTCCTAAGGGACTGCACTAAAGCATATAATTCTAGATCATAGGTAGAGTACTTTTGCTTGGCTTCATTGAGCTTTTCACTCAAAGAAGGATACAGCCTACCTTCTTGACTAAGTACTCCTCCTGCAACTACTCCACTTGCATCACACTCAACTATGAACAACTTGTCAAAACTAGGCAACAACAGAATAGGTTGGGTTGCCACCTCTTGTTTCAGTTTTTCAAAACCTTTATCAGCCTCTTGAGTCCATTTAAACTTTGTTTTCAGACCACCTTTAATAGTATCTAGGACTGGTGCACATATACCACTGAAATTCCTTATGAATTTTCTATAGAATTGAGCCAAACCATGAAAACTCCTTACCTCTGTTGCTGTGGTTGGTGTGGGCCAGTTTAGGATGGCTTCCACCTTACTTGGATCCATCTTCAGCATTCCTTGGGATACCACAAAGCCTAGATACACAAGCTCTTGTTTGAAGAACTCACACTTCTCAAGGTTAATGGCCAATTGTTCTTCTTGCAGCCTTTTAAGTACCATCTCCACATGCTTGAGGTGTTCTTCTGCTGTCTTACTGAAAATCAGTATGTCATCAAGATAGACTACTACAAAGAACCCTGTAAAATCCTTAAGCACCTCATTCATTAGTCTCATGAACGTGCTAAGGGCATTTGAGAGGCCAAATGGCATCACTTTCCCCTCATACAAGCCATCATTTGTCTTAAAAGTTGTCTTCCATTCATCACCCTCCTTAATTCTGATTTGATGATACCCGCTCTTAAGATCTAGCTTAGTGTAAAATTTTGCACCTCCAAGGCAATCCAATAAATCTTCAATCCTAGGTATTGGAAATCTATACCTAATTGTGATTCTATTAATTGCTCTAGAATCAGTACAAAGTCTCCATTTACCTCCTTTTTTAGTTGCCAAAACAACTGGGACTGCACATGGGCTGATGCTCTTTTGAATCAGACCTTGATTCAATAATTCTTCCACTTGCCTAGCCACCTCTTGGTTCTGTTCAGGTGTAAGCTTGTATGCTGCTTTGTTAGGCAATGAAGCTCCAGGTATAAATTCAATTTGATGACTTATTGCTCTCTTTGGTGGTAGAGTTGCAGGTGTTCCATCACTGACTATGCTCTTGTATTTGTTAAACAAGTTTTGGACTGCTGCTGGTAACACTGTCCTTTCAGCCTTTTCCTCTTCTTTGGGCTGCATCATGATCACATACCCTTCATTCCCTTGGTGTAGATCCTTGATGAACTCCTTTACACTGCTCAACATAATGTTAGGAACCTTGGACTGTCCTTCATCATCCTCAATTAATGACTACAGTTTGAAGGTTCTTCCATCCTTCTTAAATGAGATGGTGTTCTCTTTTCCATCATAAACAACACTTCTATCATATTGCCAAGGTCTGCCCAGTAGTAGATGACATGCATCCATGGGTAATACATCACAAACCAGCTTGTCTTTATAGCCTCCAATTGAAAATTCTACTGTGACCTGCTCATTCACCAAAACACTTTGCCCTTTATTCAGCCATGTGACTTTGTAAGGATTGGTATGAGGTACCTTTTGCAATTTTAACTTAGTTACTGCCTCCTCAGAGATGATATTATCTGTAGAACCAGAATCTACAATGACTTTGCACACCTTTCCCAATATCTTGCACCTTGCTCTAAACAAAGCTCTCCTTTGCTTGGGTTCTTCCTTGACCGGTTGTCTAATCAACACTCTATTAAACATCAGATTTTCACCTACTTCTGATTCTATTTGACTGATCTCAGGGGATTTGACACTCATGGTGTCCTCTTGTGCATAAGCTACTCTTTTATCATTTCTAGATGAAGCTTTCTCCGGGCATCTATAAGCTGGATGACCTAGCTGATTGCAGTGATAACATTTCATGGTGGCAAAGTAAGAGTTACTTCTGCCTGCTCCTCTTCCTCTGTTTGAACCTCCTTGAGGTCCTCTCCCTCTGTTAAATCCTCCTCTTGAAGATGTTTCACCTCCATGCTCAGCAAGTTTTGATTCTCCTTGGTTCCTTTGATCATTACCTCTACCTTGGTAACCACCACGCTGTCCTCTTTGATCTCTACCTCTGCCTCTGCCCTTAGAAGACTGATCATGCTTCCTCTTGTTCCTTTCTTCAATCTTGATAGCCAACTGATAACATTGGTGTACTGTTTTAGGGCTGAGTAAAGCCATCTCTTCTTGGATGTTCCACTTCAAACCATTTAGGTATCTAGCCACTTTTAGGCTCTCATCTTCTGCCACATTTGATCTCAAACAAAGCTTTTGGAACTCTTCAACTCTTTAGTATAGGTGTTGACATCTTGGTCTTTCTGCCTTAACTTTGCCTCTTCTTGTGCAACTGAATCTCATAGTCATCTGGCATATATGCTTCCTTTACCTTAGCAACCATTCCTTTCCAAGTTGAAATGGGCTGCTTACCTTCTTTTTCCCTTTCAGTCTGAACAAATTTCCACCATGTCAAGGCTGATCCTCTCAATCTTGATTTAGCAACCTTCACCTTCTGAGCTTCAGTTACTCCATCACACTCAAAGTGATTCTCCATGCCTTCTATCCAATCCATGACCAAATCAGGATCCATCTTTCCACTAAACAGTGGTATACCCTCAAGTCCTTTTCCACTCAATGCTTTCAATGCCTTCAAGAAAGGCTCCTCCTCCAAAACGGGGTCAGGTTCAGGGACTTTGTCCTCCTCTGCAACCTCTTCTTCTTTTGGCACTTTTCCTTCCAATTTCACCTTGTTCAATGCTTCTTCAAGTTGTTCTATTCTTTCCTTTAGGGATTTGTTATCCTCTTCCTGCTCTTCAACCATCTTGGCTAACTGTGCATTTGTCACCATCTTGGGCGGTTCACTTGACTCAACTTCCTCTGACATATAAGCTGCTGCTTTCCCAAATCTTTCACTTGCTCTGATACCAATCTGATAGGGAGGCTACAGGAAGCAATCACAGATTCCTGGAAGCTGCAGGAATCAGTTACACTGTTTTCAGATGCTGCAGGAAACAGTCACAGTTTCCTGTGCTAGGCCTTGACATAGACCTCCTTGGTGAAATTTCTGTTCCACCCTAACCTATAGGAACTCTATCTTTTCTAAGTTCCCCTGGTTCTCCTGCCAACCTCACTATCTTGTCAAGTTTGCAACTACCAAGCCAAATCTTGGTGCTATGACTCCTTTCTTTCTTAGCCTTTTATCCATCCAAAAGACTAATCCTCCCTCAATACATGAATGAATCTTGCAGGGGTGAGGGAATGTTTTCCAAAACTCCAAAACAACCTCCTAGGGTTTCTGGAACTTCACTTAGACTCCATCTTACCAACACTTGCATGAAGCCTATTCCATAGGTTTTTCTCTTGAGCCACTATTTGGTCTCTGAACAGGGGTAAATTGCTTTTCCCTCCTAAACCCACCAAAGAAATGTGGTTCTTGGCTTAGGAAATGTGTTTCCCTTGTCTACAGCTTCAAGATTTCTAGGGTCTTGGCTCTGTCCAAGCCGTTCTTTGCCCTCATGCAAACACTACCCAGAAAACTAGGGTTTCTAACTGTCCAGAACCAGTTTTAGGACTGGTGAAAAGTTCTCCTCCTAAACGGATTGCTGGGCTCTCCTCCTTGGTACCACACGTGGCCAAGACCTTCCCCTAAATTCTCCAAAAATAATTTTTTGAAAATATTTTCTCCCCTGCAAGTTATCAATGCTGTTCTGCAGCCTTTCCTAGCCGGGCTCTTCACTGGCTCGCCTAGGGCAAGACTTTTCTCATAACTCCTGCAACCAAAGAAAACCTAACACCTACCACTAAAATATGTATAGATATGGAGCCTGACCACGTTCCCAACAATTCCATACTTCCAGGTATGGAGGGAATGCAGCCTAGAACTCCATTTTTACACAGTTCCAGTCAAAACAGCAAATAAGGAAATAAAACACAGAATTTACAAGAATGGATGAAACAATGGAACAGCTATCAAATGTGCCAAAATAAACTTCTAGAGGCTTCTCTACATGCCAAAAAAACCTACAAAATGCCTCTTTTAATTCATTTAGCTGCTGTCATGCAAACAAGAACAGAAAACACAGAAAATAAGACAAGAATGTTGTTTTCTTTAATTTCTGGAAAAAAAGTCCGTACAAAGAACTTCTAACCCCAAATTTAGGTCGTGGAATGCCTTAAATATTCCTTCCCAACAATTTAGGCTCTTGGGTCGAGGCTTAAATGACCTAAAAATATCTTTTTGTAAAACCCGCTGTGTTTTCAGACATTTAACAATTTTTCACTATTTAGCAAAGTGAGCCTCTAA
Organism: Sequoia sempervirens; assembly: GCA_007258455.2. Taxonomy (NCBI): domain Eukaryota; kingdom Viridiplantae; phylum Streptophyta; class Pinopsida; order Cupressales; family Cupressaceae; genus Sequoia; species Sequoia sempervirens. The sequence continues at coordinate 435,605 of VDFB02019721.1, forward strand.
ACTCATTGGAATCTTGACACCCTCTTTCCCAAAGACCAAAAACAACCCTAAGCACCTAAAATAATGGTCAACATGACCTTATGATTAGCACAACAAAATTAAAAACTCAAAAACAAAATAGTCCTTTGCCTGGTGCTCCTGCACCACAAACCTATAGAAAAAATTGATCCATTGAAGTATTTACTCAACAAAGCTTCCCTAACAGGAAAACTAGCCAAGTGGGTAATGATATTGAATGAGTTTGACATCCAATATGTGGATAGGAAAGCAATCAAGGGTCAAGTGATAGCTGATCAACTAGTTGAAGCACCATTACAAGATTATCATCCACTGAACATTGATTTTCCAAATGCAAATGTCCTTATCTTGTCAAAACAATAGTGGATGTTATATTTTGATGGATCTTACATGCAACATGGATTAGGTGTAGGAATATTATTTGTCATGCCTCAAGGACACACCATCCCAAAATCCTAGAGACTAATGTTTCCTTGCACTAACAACATAGCTGAGTATGAAGTATTGATCATTGGTATCAAAACAACTATAGAATGGAAAATCACTGAGTTGCAAGTCTATGGAGATTCTCAACTAGTCATAAATCAAGTGAATGGTGATTACTAGACAAAAGATGACAAATTGATTCCATACAAAAGAATGGTGGATGATTTCAAGAAGTAATTTGTGGAGATCAAATTTGAGAAAATTCCAAGAGGGGATAACAAAGTCGTTGATGCTATGACAACCATTATCTCTCTCCTACAAATACATGAGAAACAACTCATTATGACTTCATGGTGGAACAACTATTAAATCCTGCCTATGATAACCCCAAATCCCAAGTCATATACCTTCTAGTCGAGGCTAAAGCTTCTATCTATGGGAAGATCTACACCTATCTAAGAGACAATACCCTACCCCAAAATCTATCCCAAAAATAGAAACGTAACTTTATTCAACAAGCATCTCAACATACCTTGATAGCCGATGTACTTTATCAATGAGATCTTGATGGTACTCTCCTTTGGTGTCTTGAACATAACAAAGCTAAAACTGCTTTACACAAGGTTTGTGAAGGTATTTGTCACACACATTCAATTGGACTAACTTTAGCTAAAAAAACTCCTATGCTTGGGGTATTACTAGCCAAATATGGAGGTGTCTTTTCAATTCATCAAGAAGTGCCAATTAAAATGCCAAATCCATGGAAACCTAATACATGCACTAGCCCAAGAGCTACAACCATTTGCATCAACATGGCCTTTCTGTCAGTGGGGGTTAGATCTTTTAGGTAAGATTCATTCATCATCCTCCAATGGACACAAGTTCGTCATCACAACCATGGAGTATTTTACAAATTGTATTGAAGTTTTTCCCCTAACCACAATCACAAGAAAAAAATTGCCTCTTTTATCCTAAATTGTACTTCATCTGTCAGTACGACATTCCTCAGTCCATTGTCATTGACAATGGTAGACATTTCAAGAATTAGGACATCCAAGAAATTTTTGAAAGGTTTCATATCCAACATCAGTTTTCTACACCGTACTATCCTTAAGGAAATGGTGGATTGAAGTTGCTCCCCTAACCACAACCACAGGAAAAAAATTGCCTCTTTTATCCTAAATTATACTTCATCTGTCAGTACAACATTCCTCAGTCCATTGTCATTGACAATGGTAGACATTTCAAGAATCAGGATGTCCAAGAAATTTTTGGAAGGTTTCATATCCAACATCAATTTTCTACACCATATTATCCTTAAGGAAATGGCCAGGAAGAGGCCTCAAACAAAACCATCTTGAAAATCTTGAAGAAAACTATCAATGATGTTGGACGTGATTGACACGTTCAACTGAACCCTACTATGTGGGCTTACCAAACTAGTATTCACACCCCAACAAGAGCTACACCTTATGCTCTTGTATATGGATCAAAGGTCATTTTACCTATCAATTTTGAGCTAGCATCACTCTATGTGTCACTAAAGGGGATCATTTCAGATGAAGATTATTGGGTGTCTAGGCTACAATAGTTGGAATTGTTGGATGAACATTATCCACAAGTTGTGGATCATTTGAAATCCTATCAAAAAGGATGTCTAGGAGTTATAATAACAAGGTTAAGCCAAGAACATTTCAGGTTGGTGACTTGGTCTCAAAGGAGAATCCTTGAAATCAACAAGATTAAGAGAAGGGAAAATTTGAACCAAACTGGCTAGGCCCCTTTGTCATCGTATTAGTCTATGGATCTGGGGCTTTTTAGCTATCTACACCTGAAGGAGACCTATTTGAGGAACCCATCAACAAACTACATCTCAAGAAGTTCTATACCTAGTTCATCCAGTGCATGGTAAAAGTCTTGAAAAAATACAAAAAAAATAGAAAATGTCCTGAAAAAAATTGTTACCTTGATGAAAACCTAGCAAACAAGTTTCTTGGTGAAAACAAAAAAAATAAATAAAAAATAAATAAAAAAGAGAAAAATACAAAAAAAAGTGAAAAATCAAAAAAATCATAAAATATGAAAAAGTGCAATAAAAATAAGTAGTGAAAACCTGGCAATAGGTGTTATTTATGATAGATTAGCTTTTCTATCTATTTGAGCATCTATTGATCATTCACTTTCAACATCATTCTCCCTATCATCAAAAACCTCATGTACATATCCTAGCATCACGGTCGTGTCTCACCCTAGACTGGGGGGAAAATCCTAAACTCACTGGGGGCAATAAAATTTGAGCTTAAACCAAAAAAAAATCAATAGTAAGACAATGCCACAAACACAACTATCATAGTGCAACTTAACATTGAATATCAATCATCAAACTTTACAAATCAACCATCCAAATCAAACAGCTAAAATTAATCAATCAAAGCAAATCTAAATGGATGATTTTCTTTTGAATCATGGTTTTATCATGTCAGTATAAATGTTCAACTATTGTAATTTGATTTTTGGTTATCATTTCTCTGGAGCAACTCGATGATGTCTCGAACTAGAGGAGCTAGGAAGGAGAATGACATTTTTCTTTGTTTGTTGTCTATGAGTTATTCATTGTTACTGTGCAAATTGTCGTGGGACATGCTCTACAAAGTATCATTGATGACATTCCAAATTTTCATAGGAAAACGATTAACTCTTGTTTGTTTATGCAAGGAATGCTCAAGTCATCTTAGTTTAATTATACCTAGATTCTTGTGTTAACTTGCAATATCAAAAATCATGGAAGTAGTATTCAAGTCATCATGGTCTAATTATACCATCAATGTTTGTATTCACTTTCAACATTTTAAAGGCTCAATTATGATAAAAGCATGACAATTTGACTATTACGATGGCAATATTTGCATATTTAGATTTGCATGGTTAAGTTAGAATTCATCCATACTAGTTTTGCATCTATATTTATGGATTTTCCAAGGTTGGCACAATTTTCAAAATGATGTTATCTCTGTCATTAATGGATTGAGTACATTTGACATTAACAAAAACATACCATTCTCATATAGTTGCATAATCATTTGCATATTTTACATACATTAGAAAACATTATTACATCATTCATCCATCCTTAAATTACGTCATAATATTTACATTAGAAAACACAAAAAGAAGTGCATTACATCTCACTTGCATAATAAAATTCCTCCTATATAGTATAGACATATCATATATTTGCACCAAGAAAATACAAAAAACATAAGGGGCATCATACTTCATTTGTATCCATCTCATAGCATAAAATATCATGCATATAGAAACATAAATCATGCATCATCATTTAAATCATATCATCAATGCATCCATACATGATCATGTCATAATCATATCAACATCATCATATAAACATCACATAGCATACATAATGTAGAAATTAAATGCATCCATCATAGGTATTCATCACACAACCATATAGACATCATGTAGATTGCTAATCATCGTTGCATATCATATAATATCAAAATAATAATGTCAAGTGTACAATGATTTCCAAACATGTAAAGAGATATAATATCAACATGGCAATGAATCATCAATGTCTAAGCTGAATCACAGTATACATCATGTCTCAAGTACATCAAGGATCATAACCAAGGGCTATGTACTACTGCCCCCAGACAGTGTTTACCCTATACCCCCTGCTGCTCCTGATGGTCCTGCCCCTAGATCTCTATGTGGTGGTCTGATAACACCCCTGCTAGTAGTCCTAAAATGAGGGCGGGCACTGGTATACTGAGCATAATTGACTCGACACTTTGGAGGCATTACCTCATGGTATCACCCTCTGTAGTACTCGGCCTCCCTAGTAGAGCATCGTACCTCTCTAAGGTATTCTACTATAGATGTGACCTTAGCCAATCTCTACAATCTCTCTACCACACCCTCTACCTGCTCACACCATTGTCTCAAGCTATCTCTCTCTATAGTAAGCATCACAATCTGTGCATGTACCTACATATGTACCTAGGCCTATGTTTGTAGCAAATATTGTACCTGTGCCAGCTAGCCCTACAAAGTCCATACCTAGACTTGTAGAGCAGCTATCTATGTCTATTGTTGTTGTGAAGGAAACCAAATTTGCACATACTACTATGTTGTAGCCACCAGTGATCACCTCTTCTAAGGCACTCTAAAGTCTCACACATCCAACACTAGCCCACCACCACCACCCTCATCTCCATCACCCCCATCACCATCTCACACTGTGGACATCGAAAATATACTGATTGACATCGTGCATCCGATCCTGACTTACTAACATCATTTCTTCCCGAATCATCCCTCGGTCTAACCACTAAATCAAATCCCCCTATCTGATTAAATTCATCAATATTCGTCTCTTAATTAAATAAATCACTTTATCTGATTAAGTCACTTTCTCTTATTAATTAAATCAACCCATTTGATCTAATTATCCCTATTTAATTAAATAATCAGTTTATTTAATTAAATCACTAAAGTCTATCTATTAAATTAAATAAGTTAAAACCTTATTTGATTTAATTTAACACCATCTCCTCTAATTAAATAAATCAAATCCTTATTTAATTAGCCTTTTATCATACTCCTCTCTTATTTGATTTAAATAAATCCATAAATCTAAATCAAATAAGTCACATCATCAAATCTCTTGTTAAATTAATTAACCCTTAATTAATTAATCTAATCTCATGTCACATCCTCTAGAAAATGCTAGTTGCACATGAAAATAGATTTAACTCATTTATTAAATCTCTATTTTCCCTCACATGGCATCTTTTGGAACATTCTTTCAATTTGAATTCAAAAATGCCAAATCAACATGCACAATCAAAAAGGCAATAATTTTATAATAAATATCCTTTTTCCTTGAGCCAAGCGACATTTATTATATTCCCTTCCCTCTCACATGTCATCTCATCAAATTCAAATTTCAAACTTGCACATTGATCAAAATGTGCTCAAGTTCCATCCATTCATGGTTTGACAAATGGCACCATATCATTGGATGAATGTTAGTCCCACATTGCCCAAATTTGGACATTCATCCTTCAATCTCATCCATAAATGAGGGGCTTCTCTCTTCATTTAATCATCCACCAACATTGCAAAGTTACCATGTTCAAATGCTTATCCATCCTCATTCACAAATCTTGAGTTCTTAGCTAGGTTATTGCAGATTTTAGCTTGGAGCTCTCACATTCATCCTCAAAGTGGATCAATATTCATCAACTTGCATCTTATGGATTGGGAAAGGGCCAAATTTTCACATCAAATTGGCACCAATTCCCCTATGGGATTAAGAGTTTGCTTGCTTAATTAAGATTCAGTCTTGTTTTTGTAATTTCATTGTGTTTTTCATCATTTTCTTCCTAATTTGAGTTATGCTAATGAATCTCATGGGGAGTCCATGTTTAGGCTTGCATTTCATTGTTTGACTTGTTTAATCATGTTGTTTTGTAGGTACCTAGGTCAGGGTTCGCACATTTGGCGCTAGAAGGAGGGCTTGACATCATTATTTTTGACTTTTCCTTGAAATTTCCGCGTTTTCTTGACACACATGAAATTATAACGCGAGCTCTCCAGCATCGCTGTTTTCGCACCGCAAGCTCGTCAGTGTTGCTGTTTTAGCACCGTGGGCTCGCCAGCGTCGCTCTTTTTGCACCGCTGGACTCATCCCGCCAAAATTTCAAATTTTGAACTCCGCCACTAGACTCATCGAGCTGGAGAAATTTCAAAAAAATTTAAACAGCGACGCTATCACAAACTCCGACACTGATTGAAAATTGTGATGCAATCATGCTCTCTGTCCCAACACAAAGCACCACTGATTGGTAAAGCGGCGCTAAAAGTGCACCGTTGGAAGAAAAAAACAGCGACGCCTTCACGAACTGCGACGGTGGAAAACAACAAAAAGGGAGAATCTAATTTTTAACATGTGTTTTAATTTATGATTACTTATTCCTTTGTTTTCTGCTTTTAATTTCTGTGTTTTTCTAGAATTTAATTGTCTTTTCTCCTTTGTAGGTTGGAAAACAAAAGCGAAGGAAAGAGAAGTGCGGTGATGATATCTTGCTTAATAAAAAAAAAATTAAACACTTAAGTGTTTGTTTAACACTTCCTTAGGAATTTGTCATCTTCTTCTTTTCTTAGAGCACTAGCATTTATTTAGGTTTAAAAAAAGAGTTCTTTTTGTTTATTTATTGCAAAGGGACTAAAAATAACCTTAGGACCAACAATTTACTAGATTTTGTTTTGGGATTTAACAAATTGAACAAGGAAATTTCTCACACTTCACTTGGTGCTATAAAATGAATTCACATATTGCTTTGAAGACTTAAAAAGAATAAGTGTAGTTGTTTTTTTTGTGAGGGCTTACTTAGACTAAAGCTATCATAAAAGGACGTATGCACTTCTCTTGCGCTTTATAGTGATCTTGAGAATCAAAAGGCCTTTTCCATGACTTTGGGTTAAGATAAAGCAATCACCTCCACACTTCAATTTGGGCTTAAAAATGAACAAAATATTGTGAGAGTGTGAGTAGAGCATCATCACATATATTCTCTCTCTTTGTGTTGTCAAAGATTGATCGAGTTACATATTTTGTCTTTGCTTGCTTTTGTTTATCCTAGAGGGCCTGCCTTGGGGAAAAAGTACTCACCCAAGGGAACGACTCAACCGGTAGCACTCTAAAGCCAAGAGTATTTTCCAACTGGTATATAAATGTGGATATTGGAGTAAACACCAATATCACGCGATTGATTTCGACAAGATGGATTCAAAAGAGGACTCTTGCCGTATGGGTCAACTCCTATGAACGAAAAAGTCCTTACTAAAACCCATGTGCTAGAATTTTCCAAAATCCTTTTATCTATTTGTTGGTGCAAGAACGGTCATTCTGAAGCCACCCCACTTTTACGGTCTTCTAGTAGAGATGGAAAACATGCCATGGGAG